>VUQK01000646.1:29505-41683 GCA_015106715.1 Bujurquina vittata | reverse complement strand
CTTATCTTAGGCTACGTTCACACTGCAGCCTGAAGTGACACAATTCCGATTTTTTTGCCCTCATGCGACCTGTATCCGATCTTTTCATGACAGTCTGAACAACACAGATCCGATTTTTTCAAATGCGACCCAGGCCACTTGGATATGTGGTACTAAATCCGATACGTATCCGATCTTTTCAAATGCGACCGCAGTCTGTATGGACGCTATGGGACGCACTGCATCGATCCAACCTGCACGTCATTGATACTCGACAAACGTCACTATTCTGCGTCCCGTGTTACAGGGACGCGTGAAGGAAAACAAGCTTATTTTCGCTATTGCTTGGAGATTTGTTTAATAAAAGTTAAATTTAAAAAGACAAAAAAAACAAGCTTACTTCCGCAAACATTGAGCACGCTCGCTGCGTGTGACGTAATCGCATCCTCTACTGCGCATGCGGGACACTTTCAGGTTCGGCTGCAGTTCACACACAGATCACATCCAAGTTGCATATATTTGGAAATGTGAACAAACACGCAAAAAAAAAATCGGATTTCTCAAAAAAATCGGAATTGGGTCACTTCATGCTGCAGTGTGAACGTAGCCAAAGTCTCTTTCAGCTCAATGTTTTGGTTTTACCTCCCACAGCTTTACAGTTGCTCTATTCACGCTCGTTTCTCTCATTAACCCCATTAGCCTATCTCCAGGCAGCAGACGAGATATAAACAGAACTTTTCAACACAACTATTTAGTGAAAATATTGGAATATTTGGATACTAAATTGTTACAAGGTGGTTGAGACCATAAACTGAGCAAAAAGAAGGGTAAATGGTGAACTTGCATTTATTGAATGGCCAAAAACATAACTGCAAATGCATGATAGTATATTACTGTGTCTGCAAAATGTGTCAATATCAAGTTTTTTAACGTGGTAATTTGTCAGTATTGTCTTTACATCTGTACATCTATCGATAATTAAGATAAAAACTTTTTACCTGCGCTAATGACTGTTATGTATCAAAGTTATAGTCATTGTCATTTTTCTGCACTCAGTCTTTGTCCAAAAGTATAAAAAACACACCCCTGAGTGACATTGTTTCATTGGTCGACTTTTTCCTGCCTAAACATGACCTTTGTGTTGTAGTTTATTGTAGCTCTTCACTTAAAATATCAAATCTGCAATGCAACAAAAAATGAAACCAGATATCGCTGACCCGTTTTTAAAAGATTTCTCTCTACAGACAGGATAAGCTAAATCTCTTTAACACAACCTGAATGGTGTAATAAACGTTGCCTTTCTGTGCGCACACTTGATCACGCGTCTACTGAAGGATTAACTACTAACCAATACCAAGACTCTCAGAATTACAAGCCTTGCCTGCTCAAAATGATCACAGCTGTTCACACACTAAAATGCAGCCGCACTGTTTATCCTCCCCAACTTTCGGCTCACATGACTCTCCGTCTCACCAGCTTTACGTGCATGTTAGCTCAGATTCTGCTAAATTACAGCTTCACGCCCAGCGGTGAACAGAACCGAAGAATAACCGGTCTCCTCTGCTGTGCTTGATTTTCCATAGCAGCAGCTTGTATGGGAGGCTTTTTATCAGAGAGTGTCATGGTTCATGCTGAAGGGAGGGAAAATAGTAACACTCTCAGTTCTAAGTTGTTCTGACATTTTGAGTTTACTTACTGTTACATGTTTACAATTTTTTCAGTTACGTGGTGTTTCTTTATTAATACCCTTGTAATAACCATTAGTTTTAGGTAATAGTGCTTAAAATTCATTATTAGCAGCTTATTAACATCATATTGTGTTAATAATAATAAGCTAATTAGTGTTTATCTATTATGTCACTGTTTACTTTCCCAACAAGTGCATAGTTATCTGCTATTACAAATACAAATAAATATATAATCATAGGTTAGTTATACATTTACGTAGTCTTATTAAAACTAATGTATTATGTCAATAGGCATGAGGACCTAAATGCATGTTACAGTGACATTAATATAAAGCATCAGGTAATTTTCTTAGTTTTACTATTTATGCTTGCAAGTTGCTGTTTTATAACATACTCTATTTCTTCGCTGAGAAGGAAATTGTGCCTCCCAGCAGTCACAAAAATCACTACATATTAAGAGCTCTATGATCACTGTGACAGCTGAATACAGTTGGCTCTAATGAAAGAGAAATCCAGAACTGTTGATGGCTGTAAATCTGTGAGCAATCTAAACACAAAAGCATTTTGAGAGCAAAAAAGCAAGTCGTTCATTTATCTGCTCGACTTTATGTTTGGCCTGGGGAGGTTCTTTTTGTTCCTCTCTGTGTCAAAGCCATCGCAGCTCTGATTTTGCCTATAATTATCCCGAACGCGTCCATTAGCGGCGCAAAAAAGCGGATCTCCTAATGTTGCATGTGGGACTGAAGCCTGTTGCCCAGGGCTCGTCAGCTGTTACCGTAGGACGCTGTGACTTCTAAATTCTCGCCTGCGGTTTTAAACTGTTTGGTTCTTCCATATGTGAAGTCATTAGCTTGCTCACATCCTGTTTATGCAGAAAAAAAAACACAAGCGTGATGGATGTGGCAATGATTTATTTTGCCGCCGTTGTAAACTTAATTGTGTAAATGCTGTACCGACACATTTCTAACACAGAAGCCTTCTGACTTCTGAAACTACCTCCAATCACATTTCAGTGATCTGTAATAGCTTTTATTAGAGAACAGTTTATTTATAACTAATGACAGCATATTTGGACATATTTCTAGCTATCATTGTCAACACGTATTGTGCAGATATCTTGAATTTTAGTGACGATTCATTTTTCTGATTTTGGATATCTGTGAAATTATTGACCTCTGGTTCTATTATTGTTTTAGTCCAATGTTTCCCTCCCCCGGCTCATCTATCTGTTCCTGCTATCATGTGGGTCTTTCTGTATCTATGTTCAGTATTTATCTCATCTTTACCTGTTGATTAAAGGTGTGTTGATTACGTATACCTGTGCCTTGCCCCCATCCTGTCTCTAATTCTCAGAGTATAGTCCTGTCCTGGTCACCCTAATACTTATAGAGCACTTGGGTGACATAGGAGCTATTGTAGGAGTTATTCATATGCCCAGTTTTATTGCAAGTATCTCTGTTTGTCACCTGAATGATTAATCAGTCAAACTACCTGTTTAAGTATCTTTGATATAATTGTTATTACCTAAAGGACGCTTTAAAACCCACTAATGAGACCGCTGCATCTGTGCATCACTGAGGACGTGGAGGGATTAGTTTCCTGTCCCAGATAGTTTTATCACTGACCTGCCCTCATACTCCAAATCTCGACCCCCTCTTTGTTGGTTTTAGTTAGGAAGACTGCGAGAGTGGGGGCCAGTGTATCGGAAGCTGGCAGAGTTTACTTTGCTAAATTTAAAGAACTGTTTCGGCCTCTTGAGGAAGCTGCAGTAAAAGGAGTGAATAGAGGAAAGTATCCAAGCCTTCTTCCAGCCACTTTTGATGTGGGAAAAAAAATGGAGCTGTGCCACCTCTCGCGATGCAGCGTCTCCTGTGACCTTGGAAGCAACCAAAATATCTCAGCTGTAGTTGTAGGCTGCCTTTGTGGAGACATGCAGCCTTTTTCCCTTAGTTTAACTCTTTGAAAGACTCTGTTCAAGGTTTACTGCCTTTAAATGCTAGTTTATGTAAATGTTGTAGTTATTCGTTCCCTTGTCATTAAATGATCACTTGGAAAGATGAGGAGAATTCGATGACGTACAATAAAGGTCCTAGACTAGAGTAAAATAGAGAATATTACATTTACAGGAAATTCTAAATACATTTTAAGCATTACAGCAAAATACTGCACTTTTGGTGCATGGTGTTATAATTATGGAGATTACAGTGAATCTAAAAGTTGGTCCTCTTTTATTAGTTATTGGTAGCTTTATGGACCAGAAGTGATTGTTTTTAGATAAGTTGCAGTGCTAGTTAAGTAAAACTAAGCTAAAAATGTAAAGATTTTTGAAAAATTTAAACAAGTTTTGGGAACCTAGCAGATTGCCATGGTTGCTCTGTGTTTGCATGGAAGATGCCAGCTTGTCTGCAAACACTCACCAACTACTTGCTAAGTGGTAGTGAAGAGTGCAGTGCCTTCAAATTAAAAGTTGCACCCTTGAAGTGCTGGTTTCAATGGCAAGGCACAGCTCTTACTCTGAAGACAAATAGCCTCCACGTACAGTTTGTGTTGTACTTTTTCACGTCTCACTACAGCTTGGTGGTTAGTTAGTATGTATTTACAGATAAACTGTCATTAATTGGTGTTAATTATTGCTATAAACCTGGCCATTTTAACATGCGAGTCCACCATGACTGAACAAGTGGGAAAATAGAAATTGATTGACAGGTGTGCCAACACAGTCCTGTCTGATAGTCTGCTAGGCAAGAACCCCCATAACGTTAATCTTTTAGACACCATCCATACATTCTCTTTCAATTCAGGAGGGGGATTGGAGTCTGTCTGAGCTACCATAGGGCGAGAGGCAGGGTATACCCTGGACAGGTTGCCAGTCTGCCACAGGGCCAACACAAAGACAGACAACCACTTAAATTCATACCTACAAGCAGTTTAGAATCATCGGTTAACCTAACACCACTAACATTCATATTATAGTAATCCATATGTGAAAGCCTGGATTAGTTGTTCATTTGATTTTGATGTCAAAAATGTTGCATGTCTTTTAACTACAGAAATACCATTTGCCATTTTGACCACCACTTTATTAATTTGTTCCATCTATGATAACTTGTTGTCTAGGATCACCTTCAGTATCTTAGTGTTATGGGCTTGACTTACAGATACATCATCATTAATAAAGACCTTTAAAACTGGATTCTTCCTTATAGAATAGTTAGAGCCAATTAACATGCTAATCATTTTAGGCAAATTCAAAATCAATTCATTATTCTTTACCCATGTGACTACTGACTTTAACTCAACATTCAAAGCCTAATTTAATTCTTTTTCAGTATTAGCTGCTAAATATATACTTGAATCGTCTGCATACATAGAAGTAGAAACATTTTTAAGAACTAATGGCAAATCATTTGTAAATATAGTATACAACAATGGTCCCAGACAACTTCATTGAGGCACACCACATTCTGCAGTCATTTTATCCGACATTGTCCCATTTAGGAAAACTGTTTGTTTCTTATTAGTTAAATAACTCCTCATCCATAGCAACACATGCCGAATAAAACCATAGCATTCTAATTTATTATGATCAATTATATCAAATGCTTAAAGAACTGAATAGCTTGTAGATTTATATATAAAAAAAAGTATTTATTTGAAATTCCCTTCACACTATCCAGTAGAGTGTATTTAACCATATGAGTCTCTGCATGTGAGTGTGCTGCAGTGTGCTGGATCCTCTAGCTGCTGCCATGAGACTAAATAAAGCAAATATGCTAATTTGTCCCTCAAGTAAAGGTTATATCTCTCAAAGTTCATATAAAAGCAACAAGTTGATAAAAAGTTAGGAAACAGGTTCAAGCTCAGCCCCCTCCATCTGTCACTATATCTGCTGCTCAGTCTTGCACAGCTGCCACAGACACTGCTGAAGATGACCACACAATTCCAGCCTTGACTAACTGATTAACCTCCATTTAGAAAAAATAAAGAACAACTTAGATACTGGAGGTAATAGCCACTGTGGAAGATGATCATAAATAAACAGAGTTAAAGAGGCCACAGAAAGCAGGGCGAGATGGGGGGGATAATTGGGAGGAGGAGGGACGGGAAGAAGCTGTGGAGGTCTCATTGTGTGCAGCTGATGAATAGTGGGATTCAGATGGTGGTGGGAGGTGGCCAAGCACAATAGTGAAAGTAAGGGCTGTGTTTCCAGTTCTCCTTCTGCCGAGGATCCTTTTACCCTCACTGTGCTGTTGCCTCAGCAACCCAAATCATGGGTTAGCGCAGGTTTTAAACACCACCTTGGGTTTTGCTGGCTTGGATCACATGTTGCATTGTTTGGATCTGTGTATCCTGTGATTATTACAGTATGATTAGTCATGCTTAGGATTTAGTGTGTGGAGGTTTTCATGCACTCTCAAAGTTGCCCATTCACACAGAAGGTTGCAAGCTAGATATATGCTACCATTATTAGGGCATGTGTAGGAAGAAACAGCAGGAGAGCAGTGTTAAAGGTGCTGGGATTTAAGCTCCATTACGTAATCTTATGCAAGCATTTACACCTTATTTTCAGCTAGAAAGTGTCCTGCTTAGCACTTGGCTTAATTATAGCTCTTTAAAAACTTTGTGCAAGTGTGTTTTTAAATGAGATAAATTACTGACTTTAAAATCTGTAATGATTGGGATTGGAGGCATCTGCTAGGTATTACTATCAAGTTGCACCATGTGAAATGCATGAATTTGGTGTAAAGCAAATTTTAGGGAACAGAAGCTGGGATATCTTGACTTCTGCTACATGTGCAGGGTTTGTTTTTTGTTTGTTGAACCACGTAACACTGAGCCATGAAGCATTTAAGCATAAAAAAAACGCACCTAACTAGTATCTCGTCATGTGTGTCCTTAAAAACTTTGAGGAATCTGGATAATGACAATGATCCCAAACACATTACCAAAGCAGTAAATGCTTTTTCCCAGAACCCAGACTGCAACATTATTGAAGCATTGTGGGATCGTCTTGACGGAACAAAAAGCAGCCAAAGAAGATGTTTCAATATCCTTCAAGAAGCCAGGAGAACTATTCCTGAAGACCACTTAAAAGAAATTACATGAACACTTACTTGAGTGAGTTCATGCTATACTGAAGAAGAAAGATGGCCATACCAAATATGGACTTACAAGCACGTTAGAATCGTACAAACTCTGTTGTTGCCTCATATACTGCAGTTCCATGTATGTTCACACGTTTCAATCAATCGTTGCACATATTTCCCATTTTCCTAACAAAATCTAAAGAAACCAGATGTGGCTCAAGACTTTTGCACAGTACTTTAGTGTCTTATGATGGCATAAAAAAGTGTTAACTTGCAGCCTTTTTATTGGGAAGGTTTCTCAATTATCTCTGGAGTTCATAGTCCAGCTGGGATACATAAAGCATTATAAAATGTGGGTCAAACACAGACTGACGGATGCTGATGCTAAATGTCAGTTTACCCTGGTCGACATCCATTCTGACACATTATTGATTAACGACCTGAGTGCTCCCATCCTGTCATCTTGTCAATACCGTTAGTTCAGCTGGTATATTTGTGTAAAAAGAAAATGGTCAAAAATAAAAAAAATGCCTCCAAGCCCAAACTTTCTCCCTGATCAGACAAAAGTAAGTGAAGCACATTTGTGAAAAGGGTTCATCTTTAAGATGACCACTTCTTGACACTGAGCAAAATTGTCAGTATCAGTTTTCCTTGGAATAACAGTTTACGAGAAGCAGCAGATTCCTAAAAGCTTCTAAACACCATAATTAAGTTAATTCCCCTTTGAAGTTGTACCCATTTGCATTTGCCGCTCACATAGCAACATATGGAAGCAATTGGGGCATAACACGCATAGAGCACAACCACTGGGGCCCACAAAGCCGCAGGCGCTCTCTCAGGGTGTCGGCGAGACCGTCCTGGCACCAACCATTCCTGCACACATACACAGATAAACACGCTTTTACCGGCAGTGCGGTGCACCAGACCGCGTGCTAATGGTGCCCTGCTCGGTTTACAGGCTGCTGCGGATAAGAACAGACTTCCAGCTCATCTATGTGTCAAACAGGCGATATCACAGGGCTACATGGCAGGGTTAATCACCAGCGCATCACAGATACCATCTCTCTGACCCACTTTTCAGAAGGAATTAGACTATCGCCTAATCTTGCACAAACTACTCTGTTGTGCTAGATGCTGCCACACAAGCTTTTTTTTTTTCTGCTGGCATGACACGGTCAAACGGGATGAATAGTGTGAAGGCGATTCTGCTGGACTGTGAATGAGGAGGGTCTTACAATGTACACAGTGTTTGCAACTTAAATGACTGGGGAGTGTAATCACTGTATGAACTAATGACACTGTTTCCATGCACCTTTTAGTTTTTTTCCCCATTTATGCATATTTGTTACTGCTGGTACCTGTTCTTCTTTTGGTATATGATTGCTTGTGTTGCTCTGCAACATGCCAGATAACTGTTTCTTTTTTCCCCCCCAGGTGCTGCACTGAAGCCCACCACACCAACTAAAATCTCTGAAGAGGGCGACGATGTTTTGGGGGATTACACTGTTGGGGAACAGGTCTGGGTCAACGGTGTGAAACCAGGAGTTATTGCCTACCTAGGGGAGACCCAATTTGCCCCGGGACAGTGGGCAGGCGTGATACTGAATGACCTAGTTGGCAAAAATGATGGTTCAGTGGGTGGCGTGCGCTACTTTGAGTGCCAACCCCTCCAGGGTATCTTTACGCGACCCTCAAAGCTCACCCGACAGCCAGTTGGAGAGGGGAGCGACAGCCACTCCACCGACTCAACCCAGAATCAGACTCAGCAGGGTGGCAGCGGTGCCCCCACTGGCCAACGGGTGGTGGTACCACTCAGAGAGGGCCTGCTCAACAGTGCCGTGAAAACAGGAAATGAGTCTGGGTCCAACATGTCTGACAGTGGTTCAGTTAAAAAAGCAGGAGATAAGGATCTCCGAGTTGGAGATCGAGTTTTGGTGAGTAGCTCATATTACAGGATGTTTCATATGCTTTTGATTCTTCCCCCACGTAACAGTACCACAGCAGCATGGTTATGGTGGTAGGCAAGGCTCTGTGTAGCAACTGTGGACTACCAGTGCACAACCATGCTGGGTGCAAAGTCACAGACAGAACTGTATTGCCCTTTTCATGTAACCCTGTGTGTCATTAACAAATGTGAAGATAAAATAATTTCCTGCCCCAGCACATGTGGATATTACAATTTCTTATGGTGTGATTTGATTTTCTGTAAAGATTTGAAATCATAATTCATAGTAGTAATTGAGCAATGAGTCCAAGTGGGAGGCAAATTACAATTTGATGCAGACCTCAGTAAAAATGGATTCATGCAGTGTAATGTGACATTGGTTGATCCTCTGGAGAAGGTCTGTTTTTCCTTATTCCGTCTTAGTGCTGAAATTAAACCTTCATCCAACCTCTGTTGCATCTTTTTCCTTTTCCATTCTCACCAGCTTGGTGCTGATGAGAATGTCGCTAAACCTCAGCAGGAAGAAGATTTTTATTTGCTTTTTGCATTTTTCCTATTGGCTCCTGTTAGTCTATAGAGCGTTTACTGTATCGAATTATTGGATCACATGTCTTTCCATTAACTGATGGGCACAGGGGATAGCTACATCAGATCCTGTGCCGTTAGAAACGGGGGGAGCCCGAAAGCCTTCCTCCTGGTCAATATTGTAAATCACTCCGGATTACTTTCAGCACTTAAGAGAGGAGATACCACTGCTGACACATTGATCTGTGAATCCATCTTTTTTCTAAGCCTCTCCTGTGTAATCCATCTCACTGCGGCAGGTTTGATGCGCTGCCATGCAGTTGTGTCACAGTTAGAAGAACAACGCTGCCTCCAAAATTTTGTGAAATGAGCACAAAGTGTGAAACTCAGATTACACACTGTGGACAAAAAGGAAAGTCTATTTTTCTCTATTAGGTATTGAGTTATGTGATAGTAGCAGGAGTTGATACTCTGGGGGCATCTTTAGCTGGACCTCGCCCTGCTCTCTGGCAGAGTAATACTAAAATACTGCGTGTGTGTGTGTGTGTGTGTGTGTGTTCAAAAAGTTTGCCTTAAGAGGATGTTACCCAGATTTAATTTTTTTTTTGTTATATGTACAGCCTCAGAGCCTTGGCACCTTTGATATCTGAGCACCCATGGGAAGCTCATAACTGCCTCTCTTTTGTTAGCTTTTAGTATTTAACCAGAGGCTGTCCCCGGAGGCCATCTCTGCTACTGGAGAGATCAGCAGAGGTTAAATGAGCCTTTTCTTCCAGTGGAATTTCATGTGATGTGGCTGCTGTTTATTGTAATAACTCAAAAGAATTTTTTCCCTTTACACAATCTGAAAACCACTGTAGTATTATTAATTGGGTGTACATGGTGTTTCATTACATTGATTTTGAGATTTAAGCTGATCCAGTTTGAGTAAGATTTTAGTGGATTAGAGTACATCAGTGTGCATACATTCACTCTTAAAATCTTCATTCAAAACAGAAAAGAAATCATCCAACGTTACGTCCACCAGTTGCTAGTCATTAGTGGTCTTGGCTACATGTTTTCCTCTCCTTTTCTGTGTATAGCTGCTGGCTGTAGCCTCATGTTCGAGTGTTGGTCATAGACTGTAGATAAAAGATGGCTGTAGCCACCGTGACCCTGCACATTGGTTTTGGATCCTGCATTTTGAAGACTCCATGGTAGCGTTTTGGTCTCGGCCATGTTGCTGTTTTTGAGTCAGAAGTGAACGTATTTTTACAAAACAGTTTGTGCTAAGATATCGGCAAACGTTGACCAGATTCATCCATAAACTGTATGGTTGCAATGCACACACACACACCTACTGTATATCTGCTAATTAGTGTTAAGGAACAACCTAATAAAATACTGTCAGCTAATTACCTTAAAAAGGCTTTGAAAGCCACCAGAATGACCGACACAGGCTAGAGGTTCAGTTAAATGAATTCGGGGCAGTGCAGTTTTATTAATGTAGGGCCAAATCACAACTGTCACTCAAAGTCACTTTATATTGTAGGGTAAAGACCCTACAACATTAGAGAGAAAACCTCAACGATCATACGAGCAAGTCTATGAGCAAGTACTTGGCAATAGTAGGAAGGAAAAACTCCCTTTTAACAGGAAGACACCTCCAGTAGCCCCAGGCTCAGTGAGGGGAAGCAATCTACTGCGACCAGTTGGGGGTGAGGAGGGAAAAAAAAGAGCAGAGGGAGATAGGATAAAAGGCACTATGGGAGAGAGCCAGTTCAAAATGAATTACCGTACTAATGACTGAATGCAGTAGCGGTGTTTAAACACATGGAGAGGGATTGAATTAGTGGAGGTGAGGCCTAGCACACAGCTGTAGGCTACAGCTTGCTAATGATGTGTGTCAAGGCTAATGATTGGTCAAGTAGCGCATTAGCCATCAAATCAATAATATAAAACTAGCATTGGAAATTCTGGAGCCAACAGACATAGACGAGAGGGAATAAGTAAACAAGAATATACATAATTTCCTCTGTAGACATTTATCCACAAAAACTAAAAGGTGTAATATCTGAAGAGGGTTTTAAACGAGCTGTGGTACCTTTTGACTTGAGGGGTCTTGGAGGGTGTGGAGTAGCCTATCCGGTCTCCAGACCTTAGTCCTATAGAAAATCTGTGGAGGGAGCTGAAGCTTTGAGTTGCCAGTCGGCAGCCGAGAAACCTAAAAGAATTTAGAAAGTTTCTGTAAAGAGGAATGAGCCAAAATCCCTCCTAATGTGTGCAAACCTGGTGACCAACTACAAGAAACGTCTTACCGCTGTGCTTGTCAAGAAGGGTTTCTCCACCAACTACTAAGTCATCATTTGCTTGCATGTTGTTGAGATGCTGCTTTTGCTCTTCCTGTCACATGGAGCCCATTTGTTCACATCAACAGCTGTCCTCCTTCGTAGCCTGGCCATACTCGACGGTGTGTTTTTGCACAAGTTGTGAAACAAGTTTGTTGTTTTCACCTTTAGCAGGAACAGTTGTGCTTTTGCGGAGGTTGTTGTAGCTCACTTTTTGTATTAGATTATCTATATCTTTTGATGATATTATGCACTGTAGCTGAAGAGATATTCAAGTTCTTCAAAGTCTTCACAATTTCACAGTAAAGAACATTATTCTGAAATTGTCCCACAATTTGTAGAAGCAGTTTTTTGCAGCTTGGGGAACCTCTGCCCATCTTTGCTTCTGAGAAACTCTGCCCCTCTGAGATGCTCTTTTTATACCCAGTCACGTTACTGCTGCCAATTAACCTAATTAGTTGCAAAATGTTCCACCAGACGTTTCTTTTTAGTTCCATTTACTTTTCCAGCCTTTTGTGCTCACTGTCCCGACCTTTTTGAGATGTGTTGTTGCCAGCAAATTAAAAATGAACCGTTTTCCTTAAAATGGTACATTTTCTCAGCTCAGACAGTTGATATGTTTTCTGT
>VUQK01000646.1:6089-27976 GCA_015106715.1 Bujurquina vittata | reverse complement strand
TGAAAGACATTAATTTTTCTGCATTTTGTTGAGACGTTGTAGCCTAAACAGTGAATCAGTGTCTTTGACCGTGTCCATTCCTGTCATCACAGGATGTCATGGCGTATCTGATATATTTCTTATGACAGTACAAAAACAAACTGCAGAACAATCTTACAGCACACATCCTGTAATGTTAAAGACATATCATGTTGCATAGATATCAGAGGGGTGACAAATAAGCACATTTTGACAGATTTGGTTTCTGTACTGGTGTGTGATGGTGAATTTGAATAGGAAAAATGTGGGCCGATGTAGTGGAGTGTCACACCTGAGCACATAGAGACACAACTCTACAGCATTCTTTGCATACGATTTGCTCTCGGTTAATATCACTTGCCCCAAATTCAAATGATTTCCAAAGAACAGATGCATAACAGATTCATGATAATTGACTTCAGCCACTCACTCATACAGAGAACTCTGCGAGCCTGAAAGGTGTATTGCAAAGCAAGTTCAACATAGCCAGGCTTTCTTTGAGTTAGCTGGCTTGACATAACCTAAAGCTCCAGTCAGGGATAATGGCTGTCACAGTGGTTGTTTTTAACTTCCTTTTTTAATCCAGACTGTTCTTGTGCCCTTCTAGTTTTCGTCCTTCCATAGCTGTAACTGAATGATAGTCTGCATGTGCCACATTTAGCACGGGTTACATGCTTCGCATACGGACGCTGTACTGGTCGATTTGAAATTAAAGCTCCATCTCGGTAAAGTTTGAAAAGTAAAGGGTCCAAATATTCCTGAATCCTGAAACTTATTCCTAAATAAGTTAATAGAATGGAGAGTACACCGTTAGCAACAGTCTCTATTTAACAGAAGCAGAAGGGATTATGGGAAATTAGTCAAATTTGATAATGATGTGTTAAGGAAAAGCAGCAGAGTAAAATTCAGTGATTATTATTCTTTCTCGACTATTTAATCATGTTTGTAAAATTATTTCTGCCTAACTAATTTCTTGTTTTCCCCCTTTTTTGTTGTTGTTGTCGTCGTCAGGTTGGAGGCTCGAAGATGGGAGTCATACGCTACATGGGAGAGACGGACTTCGCCAAGGGTGAATGGTGTGGGGTTGAGCTGGATGAGCCGCTGGGGAAGAATGATGGTGCAGTAGCTGGTACAAGGTATATGCAAACACTATGCATGCTTCAAGTTCCCCAAATTCCTGTTCTCTTTTTTTCCCTAAAAAGGAAATTGAGGGGAAGGATGTGGCTCCATCTGCTCGGCTGTTTGTGCTCTGATCTGTTTTTCAATGAAACAGTCAAAGCCTCTAGCCCAGAGCTGGTCTGCACCATTTTTTATCCTTCATATATATCCCCTCAGACACTTGCTGTTAGCTCAGCACACATTCTTCTCCCTGCCTGCATTTTTTAAAAAAGATATTCAACATCCAGTAGCAAAACCACATGTTCAATCTCCAACTTTAGTTACAGGGAAAATAATTAAAACAACATGAAATAAAAACACAACACAGGTGTGTTGCACAAGTGTTCTAGAACTTATTTCTTAGGTGGATGGAAATGTATTCTCTCTTGATCGGTCTGTGTCATCCTAGCTGTTAGTGCTCACTGTTATCTAGTATGATTCAGCATCACTCTCCATTTCTCCATGTAAGATATTGTGCATTTAATACCAACATAATGGCAGCTATTACAAACCATAGACTGTACATAACAGGCCCATTAGTTTTGGACTCCCATTGCTCACATATCTCTATAGCTGTCACCATTTTGGCCTTTGGAAACCAGAAGACCAGATACAGACAGCATGGTGAAGTAATAAGTTATTAGCTTATTGTAGCTAGTATGATTAACAGACTGTATCCATGCACTGTACGTCTGCATCACACCGATGCAGATACCTGCTAGTTGGTGAAGTTAGTAACACACAGACAACATACGTGAAATTAAATAACCAGATATGTTTGTTATCTTCCACCTTTGGAGCCAGTCTCAAACCTGCACTTCAGGGACTGTAGAGTTTGTTACTTATGCTTCCTCATTTTTCGCTCTGGGAGGTTATTTATTTTTTAATAACGAGTGCCTTTACTTGATTTTTGTTGTTGTTGTGTTTTCGCAGCAAATACCTGATGATGCAGCCGGCTTTCCTACTCTTGTTTTATTTTATTTTATTATTTTTTCCCACAATATTTTTATTGAAGATTTTGTCCATGATTTAAGTGTTTACTCAAACCGTGGAACTGCAGGGTATACAAGCAGTCCACTGTTTCATCTGTCAGGTCCACGTCCCTTATAAAATTAATTAAAGGTCTTCAAATCTTCTCAAACAGTTGTTGCTTCGATTTATGGATATTTGTTATTCTTTCACTTGGAGGGTTAGATAACATCTGCTTCAACCACTGGGTGGCGCTGAGTCTGTTGATGTTTTTGCAGACACTTTTTTGTGGTCAACACACAGAGATCGATGAACGCACGTTCAGTTTTACTATAGTTATGCTTCTCTGGGTATCGAGCCATCAAAAATAATCTGGGTACTCTAGTATGTGATTGTTCTAGGATGTGAATTTATATTTTGAACTCTGATGTGTTAGATATCAACAGTTTTTTTAATTCACAATCAGCTAATGTTGCAGGAAGAGCTGTAAGACAAATTATAATTTGTTTTTTAACTGAGATGTTGCCAGAACGTTCTTCGTTCAGACATTTAATGAACCTAATAAACATATTTGTATCCTAAAACAAAAACTTATCTTGGCAATATAAATGTAAAGCTGCTCTGTGACTTCTAAATAATATCCTTAACCTCTTCTTCTCTTCCTGCAGATACTTTCAGTGTCTTCCGAAGTTTGGCTTGTTTGCTCCGGTCCACAAGGTGATCCGCATCGGCTTCCCCTCCACCAGCCCCGCCAAGGCTAAGAAGAGCAAGCGTGTGGCCATGGGAGTTTCCTCTCTGGCCCACAGCCCCAGCAGTTCCTCCATCAGTTCAGTCAGCTCGGTGGCCTCCTCTGTTGGTGGACGTCCGAGCCGCGCTGGACTGGTAAGATGACTGCAGCACGCCTCAAATCCACCCTGAGAGCGGAAGGGCCGGTAATATAGTGTGATATATGGTTTAAAATTTGGGGGAAATATTTTCTTTCTTGCAGTTAGATGAGAAGATCCACACCACTCTCATGCCTCAAAGCTTCATTTGAGGTCTCAGACAGTCCTGTTGTCTTCTTATGGACTGAAAGCAAGAAATGGAAACACCTGGAACTCCCTTAAAAATCACTTCTTGTCATTTTTACCCATTTTCTGCAGTTCAAAGTGGAAGTTTTTTTATTGATTGTCAGTGTCATATTTTTTCTGAGACCTCAGCAGCTTTTCATAATTTACAGCTAAAGAAATGCATTTATTTATTTATTATCTTAAACTTGCTTTATCTTAAACAAAGTACAGTTAAGCAGAAAATTCTCATATTGAGAAGGGGTGTGTGGTTGTCTCTCCCTGACGTGAGCATGTAAGGAAATCCCTGCCAGTTGACATCAGGAAGATGTCAACTATATATATATATATATATATATATATATAAGCTAACTGATGAGAGTGGCAGGGATCTTTTCGTTTAAGTTTTTGCAGGTAAGCAAATGAGAATATTCTCATTTTAGGGAATATTCCCTAAAATGTTCCCTTTTAAAGTCAGTAAGTAAAGATAACCACGAAGTGTTTCACAGACATAGATATAAAATAAATTACCATGTAGACTTAGTCCTGACAGAGCATCTCATTTTCATCCAAGTATTAGGAAAAAAAATCTTTATAATTTAAAATGAGTTTGTCCAATTACTTTTGAGCATCTGGAAATGTAGAAATGGGGAACTATGCAATAGGTTTGCTAAACCTCTAGAGGTAAAGCTGAAGGACTGCGTGTCAGTCACATCTTTATTGTTTGATTTAAAAACCACTGTGGCGGTATACGGAGGCAGAATTTAAAAAAAAATATGTGTGACTGTCCAAAAACCTCTAAATAAACAATGGTTATTTCAGTTATTGCTCATTAAAGCTGTACATTGCAAGGTCTGAAAATCAATAAAATTCTATAATAACATTTTTTAATATATTGAAATATCCTGCCTACAGATTCATACACGAGGATAATGAACTAGTTCATTGTACTGAAACACTCGCTGATCTGCTGAGCAGTTTGTGTTTTCACTTAGTTGCCATGCACTGGGAGACTCTCAATGTCTGACTGTGCCTTTTGCTCCTGCTGGGGGGAAAAAAATGCAGACCTGCAGCTGAAAGTGAAGTCAGACATCTTGTTACATCACACTGTGTCTTTAAGACTAATAACCTCAGTGGTAGTTGGCAGCAAACTGAAATGAATGGGACATCAGAGTATCTCGCATTGATTTTAGCATCTGGGTACGGGCCAGATCCTGATGGAGAACACTACCCTTTACTTTCCTTAATTGTTGGCAGTACTGAAGGCAACCTTTGTGAGTTATCAGCCTGATGGCACAGCAGAAAATTGTCATTCTTAAAGATGCCTCTTCCTCCACAGTTCATTTTGTTAAGTGGTTAGAAAGTAGGCGCCGTTTTTAATTTGGATGGCTAATTGTAGGTGCAGATTTGTACAAGGCTCAAATGAGCTTCACAAATTCACAATGTATCAATTACTTACTTTACTTATATAACAGTGTTTCGTCCATAAAAACATAAATTTGTTACCTTACTGGTTGATAAAATAAAGAGATGTGTGAAATTAAATTGAACCTGACAGCTTTTACATAAATTTGTTACACACAAAATTCAAATGCAATGTTTTATATGAAGGCTTCAACCTGGTTGTTCTTAAAGAAAGCTCCATTAATGCTGCTGAAATGAAATGAGGTGTGCGGGTCTGGGAGAAATCCTGTCAAAGAGCATACTCTAGTGGCCAAATAAAATGTTGCAACTGTGATTAAATGGTTGTTTTTGAGCTCCTTATTGCAGATACACTGTATTGCCAAAAGTATTCACTCACCCATCTAAATCATTGAATTCAGGTGTTCCAATCACTTCCATGGCCACAGGTGTATTAACCAAGCACCTAGGCATGCAGACTGCTGCTACAAACATTTGTGAAAGAATGGGTCGCTCTCAGGAGCTCAGTGAATTCCAGCGTGGTGCCGTGATAGGATGCCACCTGTGCAACAAGTCCAGTCATGAAATTTCCTTGCTATTAAATATTCCTCAGTCAGCTGTTAGTGGTATTATAACAAAGTGGAAGCGATTGGGAATGACAGCAACTCAGCCACAAAGTGGTAGGCCAGGTAAAATCACAGAGCAGTGGGGCACAGAGTGCGCAGAGGACACCAACATTCTGCAGTGAATCACTTCAGACTTCCTTCAGATTAGCTCAAGAACAGTGTATAAAGAGCTTCATGGAATGGGTTTCCATGCTGAGCAGCCGCAACCAAGCCTTACTTCACCAAGCACAATGCAAAGCATCAGATGCAGTGGTGTAAAGCACGCTGCCACTGGAGCAGTGGAGACGTGTTCTCTGGACTGACAAATCACGCTTCTCCGTCTGGTGATCCAACGGATGAGTCTGGGTTTTGGAGGTTGCCAAGAGAACCATACTTGTCTGACTGCATAGTGCCAAGTGTAATGTTTGTTGGAGAGTGGGTTATGTTCCACCATGACTGCACACCGGTGCACAAAGCAGGTCCATAAAGACATGGATGAGGTAGTTTGGTGTGTAAGAACTTGACTGGCCTGCACAGAGTCCTGATCTCATGCTGATGGCACACCTTTGGGATGAGTTGGAGTGGAGACATCAGTGTCTGACCTCACAAATGCGCTTCTGGAAGAATGGTAAAAAATTCCCATAAACACTCCTAAACCTTGTGGAAAGCCTTCCCAGACGAGTTGAAGCTGTTATAGCTGCAAAGGGTGGGCCGACATCATATCAATAATAGGATGTCACTCAAGTTCAAATGCATGTGAAGGCAGATGAGTGAATACTTTGGGCAATGTAGTGTATTTCCCAAGCAGTCAAATAATTCCTGAGACAAGAAGGACATTTAGATGCTTAAAATGTTGCTTTTTAAGCCCTAAGTTTGTTCAGATTTTTTTAAAATATGACTTATTACTTAAAAAGCAAAGTCCTGCCATATCACAATGCAATTACAGTCCCATCATGAAAGCTTGATGTCAAAGGCAGAGATATATTGGATTCTGTTAGATCTCAGGTGGACCTGTGTAGCTAACATGGTCACCACATATCCATTCTTTCTAAATGCATTAGGTCCAATCTGCCTTCCCTTTTTACTTACGCTTTCATCCTCTCCTTTGCCCACATTTCTTTAAGTTTTATCTTCTTTACCTTCCTTTAAAGCTGACAGAGACATCATCGCGCTATGCACGTAAGATCTCAGGCACCACCGCGCTGCAGGAAGCCCTGAAGGAGAAGCAGCAGCACATCGAGCAGCTGCTGGCCGAGAGGGACCTGGAGCGGGCGGAGATGGCCAAGGCCACGAGCCACATCTGCGAGGTGGAGAAAGAGCTGAGTGCCCTCAAGGCTCAGCACATGCAGGTATGGGGAAGTAGTGAAAAGAGGATATTTTATCTCGAAGCAGCACTTGTGGAAAAAAATTCGAGGTGAGGAATAGACACGAGGATAAACAATGCGACAAAGATAGAGGGAGAGGCAAGGCTGCTAACCCCTTTTCTCATTTCATTTGTACATCCTTGACTTCTTTCCTCACCTCCTCTTCTCCTGCCTAAGTCCTTCCAACCATAGACTTGAGAGGAGGAAGTGAGGAAGAGATGAGGAGAGAGGAGTCAAGACAAAAAGCCTTTAAAAAAAATCAGACATCCTCACCTCGGAGCTTCATTTGACGGAACCCTCCCAAAGGGATTAATAAAGTTTATCTTATCTTATTATCTTATCTTATCATTTTAAGTGATTTTCCATTAAATGTGACAAGTGGCATAGCGGCATCATCCACGCATTTCAGATGCCACATGAGCCGGTTCAGTGTTCATTATATTTCTGCAGAAGACACCTTTGCGTCCTCAATTATAGTTCTTCCGGGAAGCCTCCTCTCTCCTCACATCTTTCTTGTCCCGAACCATCTTAGGTGCACTGAGATTTAGGGTTGACTGAGTGTTACAGGGAGGAGATGAGGAGGCAACAAAACAGAATACAAAGACAGGAAGTAAAACGATGAGACATAAACACATTTTACCAAAAGGAAGCAAACACGTGATGAAAACAAAAAGACACTAAGAAATAGAGGGAAGGATGTTAATTAAACTAAAATCCGACACGACAATTTTAACGCAAAGCACAATTTTATGGCATGAGGAAGAATAAAAACCTACAAAAGTCGAATGGTTGAAACAAACTTTTGTCATTACATGCAAATAAAGGTTGCTTTTGTCCACAGTACGTCACCGAGAACGAAAGTGCTCTCCAGCAAGTCAAGGCAATGTTGAGCAGCACGCAGAAAGATAAACTGGAACTGGCCAATCAGCTTGAAGAAGAAAAAAGGTAATATCACTCATGCGTCAGGTGCTGGTATTATATTTCAGAGTAACCAAAGACTTTCTGGTTTTCTCATCTGTGTACAGAAATTTCATTTTATCTTCATTTGAACTTTATTTGAAAAGACCTGCGTCTCATAGCTCAGAAAGTGACTGTGTGCAGCTTCCTGAACTCCCGTCACCACAATGAGGTTACAGAAGGAGAAACTGTCAATGAAGCAGCTACTGGCCCTAAATTCAGCTATTATGCATAAATGCATATGATGTATACAGATGAGAAAAAGCAGGCGAATGCAATCTAATCACATCCTTGCACATGCATATAAATATAAGTGAATTTTGATCTCCAATATAAAACACACTTCGTAGAATGTTTTAAATATTAAAAACTGCTCAGTTAATGATCCTTTCTGGGTATTTTCCATAATGTATTTACAGGAAAGTGGAAGATCTGCAGTTCAGAGTAGAAGAGGAATCAATCACCAAAGGAGACCTGGAGGTATTTATCAGCAGTAATACTTGCATCAAAACAATGTATGTGCTTCACTATGTGAATAACCTGAATATCACAGGTCCGTCTTTCAGTAGACACTGTTTTCATGCTGTGCAACCCTGAGAGTGCTATCAGCATAATGCATCATCCTGGAGATCAGGACAGAGAGGAAGCAGAGGTGGCAAAGTGTTTGGGAAAAAGCACTTGGAGGCACAAAGGCAACTTTGATGTGAAAATGTGCAGAATTTCTGCATGCCACACACGCTTTGGTGATGTCTCATGAGCAGTTATAGCATAGAAAGTCAGTCACAATGCATTTACTGTGACAGCGGTGGAGGCTCATATTAAACATGGCCAGTTTTAAATAATGAGATGGATGTAGGGGCTGCTTGTTTGTGGCAAAACTCAAGACAAGCTTTTGTATTAAAAAGGTTATTTTAGTTCAGTAATTAGGGCCCGAGCATGACCGTGCGAAGGCCCTATTGTTTTTTGGTTTTTAAATTTGTGGAAGGCAAAACTATAATTAAAGTCTGATTAACCAAACAGCCCTGGATGTTCAAAACCTTTCTTTTGGAGAGGCACAGCCAATCAGGAGAAAGCTGGCTTGAAGCAGGGAGACGCTAAAACAACTTGTTTGAGGCAGAAAATGAACTGAGGAGCTGCACCAAGGCCCAGTATGAGATAAATAAGGGTTATTTGCAAAAGTATGTGGAAAATTACTAGTAGAGTTCAGTATTAAAAAAAAAAATACGGAGCTGGAAATGAGCATAATAGGTCCACTTCAGTAAAGCTGGTACTTGAACCTGCAGCTTGAAATTGTTTCGGTGAAGTAGGCGATGCATCCCTGCTTCTGTCTGAGATGGAAGCCAAATGGAAGGCAAATTCATTTTGGTTTCTGAAAATGCATTCATCTGCCTCTGGACTGAATCTTGTATTTCAAACAATTTTAGCTCTTAAAAAAGGTTCTTCAAAAACATTTTTTAGCATACTGATCCAACAGTGAATGAAAGCCATGTTTACCTATGAATATGGGAAGTAGGCAGTCACTGTTAATAGACATGCTCGAAGTGCAATTAAGGGATTATCTATATTATAGGAATAATAATAGGAAAAGCAAACTCTAAATGCTGTCGTGCTGATTGCTTCAAGGATGAGGAACCCACGGGCATAGTTTCCTCTTCTTCTGTAACTCTCAGCCATCAGCTTCTACCAAAGATGTCATTCAAAGAAAAACTTCACATATGTTTGGCGTACAGCTGCTCATGGTTTCCTTTAGTAAACTTGTAAAACAGGAGGAAATTGTGGATTCACTGGCACATTTTCAGCTGTGGAGCTAATTTTATGTGCTTTAATTGGGTTTCAAACCACAATGGTGCGCTAGAGCACGCAGCAATAATATATTAATAATATATTAGACTGTAGATAAAGTATTTGTTTTTGACATATTTGTTTTCATTCTTTCAAGAGATATGCTGACACTAAGAAATGAGATGTTTAACGGTCACGTTTATTTACAGTTTCATATCTAAAACAGTGTATGTGTACTGATTAATGCTTTCCTGTCTGCACTGATTAATGCATGTCAGGCTGTCATGCATTAATCAGTACAGACTGATTGCAAACCATCAGCAGGGACAACCTTCGTGTTCTCTGGTTAGGTACCCGAGACCACAAAGTTGTCCTTAACTGCAAATTGCACTTTCTCTGAAAGTGAAACGTAACCTCAGATCTCCTCCTCAGCTTGTGCACCCTGCTGCTGTCTGCAGAGCTGCCCTTTCATCATCCGCTGTCAGCTGATTTGATCACCTTCTTTGATCATTATGCGTGTCTTTTCCTTTTCAGCCTCCCTTTTCTTTCTTCTTTGTATTTCTCTTTGTCTCTTCCCGTAGACTCAGACGAAATTGGAACATGCCCATATTCGTCAGCTTGAAAAGAGCCTGCTCCTCGAAAAGTCGAGAGCAGAGGCGCTCTACAAAGAATTAGAGAGGCGGAGGGTAAAAACACCCCAAAACAAAACACAAGCCCTTTGCCTGTGGCCACTGTCCTGTGCGCTTCTGCACCTGTTTGCTTCTTTGTTGATGATAACTCACAAACTGCATAGGTCAAAGTCATGCCCCATCTGTCTGTGTCCAAATGCAAAAAATACTTACAATCAATATCTATCAGCATACCGGCGCCATCTGAGTGCACCATATTTACTGTGGGCCCCACAAACAGGAGGAGGATAGACCCACAACACGCAGGTTAGAGGTGTGGACTCCCAGCAGTAACCTTCTATGTAGCATTCACAGAATAGCAGACAATATGAGCATAATGCATTGTGGCATTTAAACTGCCCATATCCTACAAAAAAGACCAAAAACCAACAACCAATAAACATTTGTCTCTTGATTTTTTTTTTTGTTTGAGACAATCAGGAGGAAGCCTTTGATTTGACTGATGGTTTGAATCTTTAAAAAACAGTTAACATACTTGTAGTTTTACAAAGAGGGCTAAACACAGTTATAATCTGGAGTTTGTTTTTTTTTTAGCCTTTTTAACTCTAATGAGGGTCATTGTGTACAAAACGACTTCAAACTAGCGTCTGAGACCACAGACTTATCAGAAAAGTCTTTACAGAGGTCATAGGTCAAATGAGAAGTAGAGACATTTTCCCACAGATTTCTGTACATCTGAGCTGCTTTTCTAAGCCAGAGCAATCGCTCGCCCGCTGGTCTGTAGAAAGAGTGCAACCTCAGGGCTTCACTTTTTAGACCTGGAAGATTTTTTCTGCAGTCTATAGTTTGTATTCTGTTAACATGCTGCATATATGCATGCTACATGGTGTGTAGTTATTTAGTAAAATATGTATTTTTTAGCCTATTTATTCTGTTAATGTAAAGGAAACTGATTACACTGAAAAAAAAGGCACCATTTGTGATTCCAGCCATGGGTGCTGTAATGTATCAATTACAGTTTTTATTGGAGCTCAGCTCGCACATAACTCAAATCCAGGCTAAATCATTTCTCAGATCTGGTTTTGGTCTTCTTATGGGATTTGTTTACAATAATTTATCTATGGAAGGTTTCCAGCCTTGTGATTTAAAATGTATATCGGAAAGTAGTGGGAATATGAGATTTTTAAACTTTTTTTAATTATAATCAGTGATGGTCACAGTTAAACTCAGTCAGGCTTTAGCTGGTCCCTCCTGTCCTTCATTCCATCGCTTGTAATCGGAAAGATGGCGCCAGTCGAGGCTCGCAGCTGCTTCAGCTTTTCTTGTGTCTAATGTTGCAGCAGCTGCCATTAATTTTTATTTAAATGGCGATTTTTTTTTATTATTTTTTTTAACACAAACGCTGGCTTTCAGATCAGTCGCCTGCTGCACTTTGAGATGTCAGGACATATCATTTGAAACAGCACCCTTTCACTTCAGCTGTAGAGGATGAATCTCCCCAAGCTCCGCACCAATTTTTGAGCAGTTATGCAATTAGTAACACATGAGAAGCTGCTAAATTATTTATGGGATCCATTACAGATTCTTCGATAAATTTTTCAAGACAGATCATAGCGGTGATGCCTGTTTTAGGCAGCGCAGCGAAGGACGTCCTTTACACCGCTTTGACATGCAGCGCTGCACTTCAGATAGAAAGACTCTTTAATAATGGACCATGATATCACAAATCAAACTGCACACGCATGTGCTTTCAATTTTCAGCCATCAAAGATAACAAAACACTTTGAAATGCTTGGATTCCTGTATGCAGTAAGGTCTGCTTCTGCCAACAGGGAAGATGCACTCATGAAGCAGTATCCGTGAGGTTGGGTAAGAGAACCAAGGTGAACAAAAAAAAAAAGATTTGATCTTGTTTTGGCTTTGATCCTCTCTTGAGCTATCTCAATTCTTGACTTCAAATCGACTTCAGATGCTGTTGAGGACATTAACCTTGCATAGACTCTTTTTACTCTTTTACTCCTGTGTGTGTGAGCCGTAATCTGAATGCTACTCAGGCAGCATCTCTGAAATGAATCCGCCAGTAACTCTGGTCCGGTCAGCCGGGATCTGGTTTGAAATTAACATCTGTGCACTGTGCAGCAGGTCTTCCTTTTTTTTAATCTCCATTTCTTTCTTTTTATTTTGATTGGAAACAAATTTGTGGAGGATGTTTGCAACTATGCATATGTCACTGTTGAGGTTTGCTTTATTATATTTGCTTGGCTGCTTCTAGATGATCAGAGAATGGCTGTGCTCGCCTCTCATTTTCCACCTTTCTGCACACACACAGTGAGCTGCACAAATGTTTGGACAGTGACACGTTGATCCTTTGGCTCCTCACTTTAATTATTTTGGATGGGAATGATACAATGTCTTTAGCATTTAAGTGCAGCCTTTCAACTTTATTATGAAGCTAGCATAATGAGTATGATGTTTTATTTGGACTTTGATCCTGTGTGAAATGAAAACCCTGAGCGGTGCCAGTATTTTGATGGTGCTCCTCTAAAATTATGAGTAACTGCAATTATGGGCTGGCAGAAAAAAGGGTAGCTGAATCCATCCGCCATCTGTAGAAGACTTAAACCCCTCTTAGTCAGTATTTTAAGATAAACAACAGATTACATGACCATGCAAGTGCTTGCACAACCACACAGAATTATTTCCCAGCTGTCCGTCCCCCTCGCTCAGCATTTTAGTGCCTTCTTGGTTATTTATTTATTTTTTGGCCTGCAAACTTAGTCCAAGTTAACCTGGTTTCCAGCAGAACAAGGCAGCTGTTATAATAAGAATAACCTCAAAGAGGCAAGTTAGCTACTCGTGGAGAACTGTGTGGTGTGTTTAGCAGTTTTTAAAAGCCAGGTTTCCTTATGGACCTGGTTGGAGACAAAAATAAAAGCAAGGTGAATATTGGCAGATTCAGTAATAATCCAGTCTAATTTATTTGATATATTATCCTTATATCAATAAAATAAATATATTAACACAAAGTTCCCAACAGTATTTTCATAGATTAAGATTTTATGCCCAAATCTGCCATGGTTCTTGCTTTGATATTCATTATCTTTAAAGTAGTACCAGACATCTTAATATTAATGGGAATCCTGAGGTCTTGTGGGTTTTGCATCATTTACATTTATGTTGCAAGAGTGAAAATCTCAAATGCCCTCAGCAGGACTGGGAGTTCCTCGCAGTTCTGTTCTCTCATAATGGGCTTTATTTCTGACATATGTTGACTTCATGTTATTTCTGACTAAATCTCTTTTTTTAGCCACAGGCCACAGTGCTGCCCCAGGGAAGTATGTAGCTCTTCAAAGCTTGATACACTAAAATGATAACTTTAAACTTGGCATTAGGGTTTAAGAAGTTGACTGTCTTCTTTTGTTTTCACCAACTCCTGAAAATGTTTGAGTGTTATAAGGAAGCTGCAGGGCTTGGATGGCCCGTCCAATTTGACCTAATATTTGACGGGCTCTGTGCAGCCTCACCTCTTCCCCAAAATAAAATTCAAGCTGATGTGTTGCTGTTTTGGCACATTTGAGGAGATCCAGCACATACAGCAGACCCAGTGGTTAGAGCTGGACTTCCAGGGAGGGATTTCAAAATTTGCAACCACACTGGAAGTGGTGCATTGGTGTCCAAAGAGATGACATTGAAGGGAAAGTCAGCCAAATTTTAACCAGGTATAGTTTTTGATTTAACGGTGAATTAGTTAGGGTATAATTCTCTACGGTTGCATCTTCTAGCACCACTAAAGCCCACCACATCCTGTGCCTTATTTAATATGAACACAATCAGAAATGTAAAAAACAACACTTTGTGTGCAGTTGTGCCGCAACTTTACCAAACAGGCCGCCCACTGAGTAAAATACTACAAGAGACATTGTATCATCTTCAATGGGAACCAAACTATCAAACAATCTGTTGCTGTCCACATACTTTATATTCTTTGTACTGTGTATCCACTGGAATGCATTTGGTTATCTCCAGGACCTTCACAGGTCTCTCTATTTTCATTTTCTTAGTTGCTGATTTCTGTTCTTAGTCATGTCACCTTTTCTTTGGTATGACACCAGTCTGTTGCAGGGTTTTCTACCCGTCGTAGTAAATACGATCTTTTTATAGAAAGGACATCATTCTCCTCAGAAAAACTTTCCAATGCAGTGCTGGCTTGTTGCTTGCTTTCTCATCAGCAAACCACAGTTGAAGAGCAGAGTCGCATCATGCAGCTGGAGGAGGAGCTCAGCCTCAGGAGAGCTGAGATCAAGAATCTCCAGGCTCAGCTCAAAGGGGCTGACGCAAGCTTACAGGAAGCTGACCACGGCGATGCGGCCCAGGGGTCTGACGCCCAGCCAGAGGCCCCCCTGCTGCGCGAGCAGCTGCTGTCAGCGAGCCGGGATCACTACAAGGAGAGCAGCGAGCTCAGAGAGAAGTACGAGACTGCCTTAGCAGCAAGCCAGCAGGAGGTAGAGTCGCTGAAGGCTGTCGTGGAAAAACAGAATCTGGAGATCAATGAGATGAAACAGAAAGTTCAACAGGCCACCAAGGAAAATGTGGAAATGATGGACACCTGGAAGGTACTCGTCTCTGTTTTTTTAACTATTCAAGTCAGCCAGAGCAGGGTGGTCACGTCAGTGCACAGTTATGTGTTTGTAACCATCTTCTCAAATGAGACACACACACACACATGTTTTTATATTTTATATTTTGCTATTTTGCTCATAGCAGGATTAAAAAAAAAAAAAAAAAGATAAAACAGGGCAGCTGTAACAAGAATAAGAATGCTGAATTGAACCAAAATTTCATCCTACCAACAATTTGAGAAATCACTCTGTGGCCATCTGTGCCTCACTGATCTTGTCGCCCGAACATTCAAACCGTTTTAAACTGCTGCTGACCCTAACCTAAACCTAATTCTAACTCTAACACTAAAACCAGAGACATCTGAAAAAAACGAGAGCCAAACGACCGAGCTCCAAAGAAGTCTCATTCTTTCAGTCTGTACCTGCAGTTTGTGAGGGTAGAAACATGGATAATCCCATAAATCGACAGATTTGCCTTTAGGCTCAGCTCTCTCTTCACCACAGCTCACCAGTCACCATCTTCAGCCCTGCACCGGTCCTTCTCCACAGACAGATTTTGAACAGACGCAATCACACACACATTCAATGAGTTTGTACTTAAAGCTTAAAGTGACTTTGTGATTGCCTGCATGTGAAATCTCTGGGTTAGATCATCCCCTGAATGGGCACTAAATGATTTGAAAGGACTTATTTCACAAATACAACCACTGTAACCTAAAACAGCAATCTCTCTCTTACAGGCTAAGTTTGACAGTTTAGTCACTGACCACCAGCGATCCTTGGAGGACCTAAAGGCATCATTGAGCAGTAGCCATACTGCTCCAGAAGGTCAAGAGCAGGACGCCCAGGAGCTGAGGGCCACCCTGGAAAGCCTGAAGATGGAGCATCAGCTAGAGGTGGAAAACCTCAAGGCCAAACATAAAATTGAAGCCGCCATCCTGATCAAAGAACGAGAGGACCTCTGCGCTCGTCTGCAGGAGGCCAAAAACCAGCTGGCCGATGGCAGCCAGACGTGGAGGGCCGATTTGGAGGCCAAAAGTGGAAAGCACGCACTGGAGGAGGCTACAGATAAGCTACAGAAGGCGGAGCAAAGGCTGGCAGATATGGAGAAGCTTCAGATGGAGCAGGACAAAAAAGCAGAGCAGCTGAGGGAGAGACTGGAGCTGTCAGAGAAGCAGATGACGGACTACCAGGCTCTGCAGAAAGCTCAGGAGGCGAGCCAAGAGGAGATCCAGAAGCTCGAGGAGAAGCTGAGGGTGACGGCGAACCAGCTCCAGGCCGTCCAGGCAGAGCGCTTTACGTCTAATGATGCTAATGTGAGTGGCTGAGGAGCACTGGACAAACGCAGTACCT
Organism: Bujurquina vittata; assembly: GCA_015106715.1. Taxonomy (NCBI): domain Eukaryota; kingdom Metazoa; phylum Chordata; class Actinopteri; order Cichliformes; family Cichlidae; genus Bujurquina; species Bujurquina vittata. The sequence continues at coordinate 12,075 of VUQK01000646.1, read as the reverse complement.
GCAGTCTTTAGATACAAGCCTAACACCTAAAACTTTCTCCTCTCTCAGGTAATAGAAGATAATGAAATTTCAGATGAGAAGATGAAGCTAAAACAGAATATAGAAGGTATGAGTTTCTGTTTCTGTTGATCCAGCTACAGCTTCATAAAATAAAACGAACCGCATACTTCAGCTGATCTGCTTTCCTAGTATAATTATGTTTCTGCTCCTTCTTCTTACCTCCCACTGATGAACGGTGTTGTATTATTTTACACCAGATATGCAGATTTTTCTCATCACACTGTCCGTTTGTGTGCACGAGAGCTGAATAATTGATCCTTTTTTTTTGCATCTACAACAACAGTTTTGGTAAAGGTGCTCGTTCACGTAAAGGTTAATATTGTACTGATACCATTTCTGCCCATTTCTAACGGTCTGCTTTCACCACTAATTAGTTTTTAATCTTTAATCAGAATTTTTTTGTCAGTAAGAAAAATATTCAACAATGTGGGAAATATGCTGGTGTTTCCTAACTTCTGCGTTAAGCATGAGGCTATAGCAGGCAGCCACTTAGCTTAGCATGAAGACTTGAAGCAGGAGGAAACAGGCAGCCACACAGGTAGCACACAAGGAAATCTGTCCACTCATTTAATAGGATTTCACAATATCCTTCTAAGTGACAGATAAGAAAGTAACAAAAAAGTACAGACCTAGCACCTTGGAAACTTTGTTGCACTCCAGCCACACATCACTGCACTTATTTGGATTAACGCTGCAGTCTCTGAGCGAGACGTCTGATGGCTGTTATTGTGTTTTTCTTCAGAAACAATGGAGAAGTTGTTGAAAAGGGAAAAAGAAGTCTCTACTCTCACTTCCCAGGTTGAAGCCCTCAAATCACAAATCGGAGGTAAACAACTGCGCGGTGCCCTTTTCCAAGCTCACTGATGTCTTTGTTTGTGACAAGAGATCCTGAAATATTGAGTTTCTGTGGAGGCATCGTGTCTTTTCACATACAGGTGTTTCTGTGTTGTTTTTTAGCAGATTTCATTTCAGGATATAGAAAAGCTAAGCTTTATTTGGCTGCAGAGTTCCCTTCAAGTTTGGGCTTTAAACAGAAAAGTTTTCAGATCTTCCTCAATAAATAAATATGTGTGCTTGTGGAGTGACTGGAGGCTTCGCTTCCCACAGTCACGCCGAGTTCATCGTGCGGGGGATTGTGTTCTTCACCGTTACACTCTTTGATCATCACCCAGAAATCTTTTGATAAGTTTCATCACATCAAAAGGACCCAAAAACATGCTTTATGTAGTTCATATAATCAAATTGACACACTTTGAAGAATGGATTGTAAATAATTTAAAATGAGAACAGAAAAATATGAAACTCAAGGTGAAGAATGCTTGTATTTGTCTCCTGTGCATCTGTTTTTAACCCTCTGAGCTCTAAGCCGTCATTGGTGATGACCCTAACCTTGAAGAATATGCAGATTTGGTTTTTCTTTAAAAAAAAATCACCCCAAATCTTTGCAATGAGACACAGACAGACCTAAAAAAATATTTACATTTTTCCCAAAAGGTTAAAGCATAAAATGTAATTTTTTTAATTGACATGATAAAGGAAATGATGGATATTAGTAGACAGTAAGAGATCTACAGTAAAATGCCATCATGATCTCATTCACTTGGGATGATCAGAAAAAAAACATGGGATGCTTTAAAGATGAATAAAAATGCCAGAGATCACAGTATTATTTGAAATGGAAAGACTGTGTGGGCAAATAGTTTAACAAATTAAGAATAACATTTTTTTTTACTGTAGACACTAAAAGGAAAAAATTGGGGATTTCCTCATTTACCACAGTGACAAAGCTGAGAACCATTACTGACTGGCCAAAGCAGCACTGCATTAAAAACTGAGGGAATCACTAATGAGGGATCCAGCCTCCTCCAGGCTACAAAGAAGTGGGGCCACCCGGCTTGTATGGGGCTGTTTGGGGTGCATTAGTACACATGGAAGCGGTAACTTGCACACCTGTGAGGGTATCATCCCTGCCAAATTATATATATATGTATCGCTTGTCCACTGTCCCGCATATTGAGTCAGTGTGCCACATTTTTATTGGCTCCAGCTTTTGAAAATTCAGCATTCAACTATGAGACAGACATTTTTGTCTGCCTTTAATCCAGCTGCTGTGAGGAAAGCAGGGAGGGCAGCTCATTTGCTGCTACAGCCACAAAGTTGTGAGCCCCCCCAGAGTCACATGTAAACGCGTTTCAGTAGAACCTGACTGGGAAAGGACTTGGAGAAAGTTGGCGGGAGGTGATCCCTAAACACTCTCTTGTGTGCAAAGAGAGCCCGACACAGTAAGCACACGTGAGCCTCACATTCCTGGCTAGGCACAGAATTTCAGGCAACATACTGAAAACTTATTGTACTTATTTTACATTAAAAAGAAGGGAACTATACAACAGCGGAGACTCCGAACTGTTGAGCAGTTGACTGAGTTGCACTGAGGACAAGTGGAAAAACATTTTGCTTCTTAAAAGAAGAGGTGATGAAATAGAGTGGTAAACGTGCCCGTTTCCCAGACTTTTTGAAACATGTTGTAGGCACAGAATTCAAAATGAGCACATATAAATTTGTCATAAATAAATAAAACCTTTCCCCCCCAGCACAAATATGATGATCTAAATAATCTGCATAATAACATTAAATGAAAATAAGCTCTTTATGATCACCATTCTTATTAGTAGAGCTGTGTTATATGATTCACTGATTGCACATTAATGCTTGTGAGTCATATGCAGAGTTATAATAGTTGATAGATTATAGTTATAAGATCTGCTTTTAATTGCACTTTACAGCTGCGGTGTATCAGTTTATGAGTTTAAATCTTCAAAACATTGATTTATTTTTCTCTTACATTAGCACTGGAGGGCAAAGTTCGCAGCGGAGAGAAGAAAGCCGAAGCCCTGGCCAAGGAGAAGATGCGCGTGGAGGCAGACCTGGAGTCCATGACCAGAAAGTCCCATGATGCCTCTGGGCAACTGGTGAGCATCAGCCAGGAGCTGCTGAAGAAGGAGAGGTAATTTGACACAGAGAATGGATTGATTTGACATTCTGCCTCAGCACTTTCTGAATAACAGAAGCGAAAAATTATACCCTTATATTACACATGCAGACGGCATTAAAAAAAAAAAAGAAAAAGAAAAATCTTATTTGCAATTTGATAAAGGACAGATACTTGGAAGCCGCAGACACCATTATTGATTTTATTGCATGTGTTATGAGCTCGAACTAAAGGGAGTGCTCTTTTGCAGCTATTTGTCAGTTGTTCTTGCAGTTACCCTAATGCAATGTATGCTGCCATCAAAAAGTATTATAGCAAGAATTCCTGCCTCACATCTGCTAAATGTAAAACTTTAATGTTCCATAAAGAAAATGCATTGCATATGCACAGAGTATAAACACATAATAAAAGAGCAATACTCAAAGAGATTATTTTTATAGCATCTGGAATGATGTTTTTTCCTCCTGACCCCTTTTTCTGACTTAAAGTTCATGTGATATTGTGAATTCAAAGGTACTATTTAAGCAAAGAAATAAGGAGATAAATCATATTTGCATTTGAGTATATTACATTCAGTACATGAGACACTATCTCTTGTCTTTGTATTCTGAGGGGAATTGCAGAGTTTTCTCTGAGAAACCCCCTTTTACTTTTCACACAGGCGAACACTGATGCCGTGCTAAAGTGATGGATGACCGCATGTGCTCAGATTCCTGTCAGAAGCTTTATGAAAATATTTGTCTTTGTGCCAGCACATACGGCCACCCCACACCTCCTTTAAAGTGGTGCCTAAAGTCACTGGGAGCAGCTGGCTGAGTTTTCCTCTCCAACAAAGACCTGCCAGATGGCCACCTCCCTATACTATAGAGTCTGACTAGCTTCACGAAACACCTAAGTCCTTTAGTGGAAAAAACCCCCCCAAAAAATCGTCCTTAATATGGTCATTATTTAACCACCGATGTGTAAAAGGCAGTTGTCATTGTATGGCTGCAGAAGAGCAGGAGCCGGGTCTGTCCTTTGTTCATTAAGCCAGTCAGAAAATGCATTTTTCGGTGGTGCTGTTGAAAAAGTTGTTTTCCATTATTCTTACATTATGCAGTCTCTACATTATTTATCTTTATGCTGTTAGCAAATACTACACCACACTAAAAATTAGAGTTGGGTTCACATTAGCGTCCTCAATGATAAAGCTGCTATTCCAGTGTGTGATATGCACTCAGCGGCCACTTCTTTAGGTAAACCTTGCTACTACCAGGTTTCGCCTTCCAAACTGCCTTAATTCTTTATGGCGTAGATTCAGCAAGGTGCTGGAAATATTTTTGACATGCTGGCATCACACAGTTTCTGCAGATTTCTTGTCTGCATGTCCATGAGGATGTGAAAAAGTGGTGAGTCTCGTTTTCAGTGGCACCTGCTGTGGTCTTCTGCTGCTGCAGCGCAGCTGCTACAAGGTTAAAAGTGTTGTTCTCTTCTGCATAACTTGGTTACTTGAGTTACTGTTGCCTACCCATCATCTTAAATGTAGTCTGACCAATTTCCTCTGACCTCTGCCACCAAAAAGGCATTTTTACCCAGAGAACTGCCCCTCACTGGATGCTTTCTCTTTGTAAACCACAGAGATGATCTCAGTAGATCAGCGGTTTCTGAAATACTCAGACCAGCCCGTCTGGCATCAAACATCTTCAAAGTCATTTAAATCACCTTTCTTCACTTTTTCTTCTGATGCTCAGTTTGAACTTCTGCAGGTCATCTTGACCATGTCTACCTTCCCAAATCCATCAAACTGCTGCCATGTGATTGGCTGCTTAGACATTTGCATTAATGAGCAGGCGAACAACCTAATGAAGTGGCCAGTTACTGTATATTTAGAGAGGGTACATAACTACATAAGTAGTTGGTTGACAAGGAAGCTGATAAGATAAATGAAGTAAAGCATCAATAAAAGATTACATATCACAGAAAAAGAGTCATAAATCATGCATGAGCTGCAGGGTGTGGTCACTGAGGACATTATGAGTATTCATCAAGAACATTCCTTTAATAATGAAAAATTCTTTTCATGAAATTAACTGATTTTAACTTAATGGGAAAAACTCTAATCATAATTATTTTGGTCAATATGTAGATTACAGATGGACTTTATTAAAAATGTGATTTAACTCTTTAAAATGCTGTCCTCTAAAAGTTAATCTCTTTTTTTTTATGTTAATGATAATTTAACTTAGATAAACTGAATAAATCTTGAAAGGAAGGGGTTGCATTGAAAGATAAAACAGACAAAATGTGCCACAATAATCGTTTTGTAATCATTTTAGTAATCACTGGAGGCCCGAATAGTAGTTCACAATAAAGTTTTATCAATTCCACAGCCCTGCCTGCACTCAGTTTAAAACAAAAGCTTTGGACAGAATTGTGATAAAATGCCACATCTATGACCTGATAAACATCTCTGAACAACAGACCCCTCTAACGTTACATATGCTCTGTTAAAGTATCAGCTGTAAGATGAAAATAACAGGACACATGTTAAAGTTGCCAAACCCTTTGGGTAGCATGCAGTGCAAAGGTGCACAAAACTGTTCCCTAGTGTTAATGCGGTTCACTGATGTGTGTTGGCAAACAGCCAACACACTTAAGATGATGTATGATGGGTGTACGCAGCAGAATCAGTGCCGCCTCCACTGTTCCCACTGGCCTGTCTGCCTGACATATTCACATATTGTGAGTGCCTTTGGATAATAATGGTCTTTTAGCAAGGTCTGAGCAAATGGGGCGATTCATATAATGCTTGACAGCAAAACTGTATTTTCTATCCATTTTTCCACCTCAGAAGTTTTCCCTGTTCTCACTGCAATTCTGCCGCTCAGGAAAAAAAACAACTTTTCCCTTGTGTCTTTTTTTTTTTTTTTTTTTATCCTTAGGAGTTCAATTTAAAGG
>VUQK01000640.1:0-10024 GCA_015106715.1 Bujurquina vittata | reverse complement strand
ATATTGTGTTTTTTTTTTTTTCCTCCCCCCCCCCCCCTTTTTTTTTTTTGAATAATGCTCTCATTACCAGGCAGAAGATGTATCATATTTCTGCCAGGCCCAGTGCAATTTAAAAAGCCACACTGGGCGAGGAGTCATCTCACTTAATTTGCTCTGCATGAATCTTTTTTCGACCTTGAGGAAAGTTCCCCTCATTTGCATCCACAGCAGCGATCAGTATTCTCGGGGGCTTGGCGGGACCCGAATTGGCCGAGATGAGGAAGCCCCTGAGCCTGCACATTACCTCCCTTGAAAAAGGCTTATCATTCTCCTGGCCAGACAGCGTGGACTTCATTACACAGTGGACAAAGACCCAAACTAAATATAACCACCTAGATCCCAAAAGGGAATGACACATATAGAAATGCGTCTAACAGTTTTTATTTCCACGAGCCTTTAATGTGAGCTGCAGCGAAGAGGCTGGTACGGCTCATGATGGATGCCGGCTATCCATCACACTTCAAACAGGATAAAGAGTTGACAGAAATGGAGGCAAACAACTTTTAAAAGCCGTTCTGCTGTTAGAAGACAGAGACACGGTTTTCTGAAGTGACTGACTGCCGACCCATTACACGGATATTTTCGGGGAAATAACGGCGAGTAGACCCGCCTAAAACCCAGTTTATTTATGTGATAAAAGTTTATCCACATTTTCAGGCTGACATGAGGCTTTGATGTAAAGTTTAGTCTTGTATAACTGTAAGCAGCAACTTACTGGATGATGGTAACATGGTGGCTTTAAGTTTAAGAAAAGACTTTTAAAGGTGACTGCATTCAGCGGCTGCATCAGTCAAGGTGGGGAAGGTTTTCACCGCAGAGGTGCTTTGGAGTAAGTTACATAAACCATGTCTTCATTTTTATAGATGAAAACGTCAACACTGCAATTCTAATGATAATTCGTGGGCGTCACTGACAACAATTCTCTTTCTGGCTACTTAGGAAACAGTCGTGTGTGAGAACTGCTGTGTGGTAGAAAACTGAAAGACTGCTCAATCACTTTGACATGCAGCAAATACAGTAGCCTCAGGCTATTAATGAGGGAGGAATGACATCTCAAGTTCAAGAATAAAGTTTCCCAGTGACTCTTGTGAAGAGCATAAATAAGTTCAAAGTGTGCATTTAGTGGGGCATCGTGGTTTAAAGCAGTTTCCTCATGGAAATAAGTATAAATGAAAGGCAGTAAATATAGGAAAGTGCATTTTATCATCAATGAAAAACCTTAAAAACCTTACAAAATGTTTATTGTTTAACTTTTTTCCTTATGAGAAACTATCCTTTGTATCCTGTCTTCTACCTGAGTAACAGCGAGTGTAACACAGTGTGCAGAGTTTCCACACCCAAGGTCAGCGCACTCTCTCGCTCTCCGGATTAGTGACACCGATCCAACAAAAACACACAGCATGCAGATTACACACATCATCACAGTGCGACACTCGCTGTGCCGAGTGGATCAGGGACGGTTGCTTCACTGCCGTCTGATGCAATGCGAGGCGAGGGTTGCGCTGCAGGGCTCAAGTATGCCAAAGGCTTTCATTAGAAAATTTCCCTCAGAAATCCACCATACTGGGTTTGCAGCTTTCAACCACACCTTCTTCTCCTACAGAGAAAAAAAAATACCATCTCTCCCTAACAACAATGATGGCTCTTTGGTAGGAAGAAATGTTATCTGCCAGCTGATATGCAATGGCATTTCAAGCAAATGACTATGCAAAGATTTAGCAGGAAAAAGGCTGCGCTCTTACCCGCATTGCTTATTTAGAAATGTGTTCAGGTTTGTGGTTCACTGTGGTTCTACCAGCTCACTGCCCCGTGAGCAGGCAAAAATGTGGGGGGCTTACGAAAGCTGAACTATGATGCAGTGATACAGTTGTACTGAAACTCCTGCTTCCAGAAACTGAATCCTCAGGGCTATAAACCAGCAACTAATGCTTAGGTTAATATTTAAAAATCTATATAATATTTTTGATTTATAAAATAACAACAAAAGATAACTTCAATACAAATGTCAAGAAGTAGGCCAAGTAAGGATAATAAGGATCTCTGTGACTGGGACTATAAGTCAAATGCTAACCTGCTTTGAAAGAAACGCTAAGATTAGCATGCTAAAATGCGCACAGTGAAAGCTAATATCATATTTACGTTACATCCACTGGCTAGTTTACTCCTTTGGGGCCAATAGCCAGTTTTGGGGGGCTTCCACTATAGCAAGGATATCCCAGGGTAACATAAACTTATATCTAATACCAAAGAAGTTTGATAGAGTCTTGGTTTGCGTTAGCGGGCTCGACAAAACCTAAAACCCTAGTCAGACGTAATGAGTATCACTGCAGTGGTCAATTTTCTTTGTTAAATATCTGCTTCAAGCTCCCATAAAAGGGATGCCATATATTTTAGTCAGATATATCAGAGAACTGGATCTGAAAGTAACATTAAAAAAAACTGTAAAATACAGCACTGGTGCTGCAAAGAAGACGAGCAATCCTGTAGAAAAAGCGCTAATCTTGTGAATTCAAGATCAAGCACACAGCGCGGTGCAGCTGCTGTTGAATATTCTTGGTGATAAACAGCCTGCAAGTAAAAGTATTTACTTTTCTAATCTATTAGCTGCAATTCCAGCAATATAAACCAGACTCAGCAGCAGATTGGAAACAAGGATAAAAACATTTACACATTTTCAGCATCACCAGCTGAAAACATTAAATTCCTTTGGCAATACAATACGCAGTTTGCACTGCTGTAACTTTGCAGCATTCGGTGCTGCTAGTAAGATATGGCTCAACAGGTTGCATGTATAACACTTATTCCTTCAGCTGAAAATTGATAGTGCACTTAAATTTGCTGAAATGTACTAATCAGTGAAAGCATGGTGCTTACAGACTAGTTTAAACCCAAAATGTGAACATAACCTGATCGAAGCCAGGTTATGTGCTCAGCATAAGTTGCCAAAGTGATTTAGGTGAGTAAAAAGAGAGCCCCCTTCATGGCTCTGGATTTAAGCCCGACATAGCTGGATAACTCCTTAATCTCACTTCGTAGTAGTCCCTCTGTTTCAAGACTTCCTATTTAGTGGTCATTGATGCAAAGTAAAACCTTAGGGAAAAAAATTTAAATGATTTCCAGACCATGACTCGTGAGTCCGAGATATTATTTTGGAGTGGGAATCTACAGACAACCAAAGCACACTCAAACATGATCAGTCAATCAGACTTGGACAACAAGCAGAATACAAGTGGAAGCCAGAGAGCTTCTGGGACAAAACAAACACTAAACACAAATAATACATCAAAGTATTGGACAAAGCAAAAGTTTTGACAAGCTGGCAATGGAAAGTCGCCAAAGTCTGGAAGATTTTTCCTCTGAGGACCTCAAATGTCAGTATGAAATTTCATGTCAATCCATTGAAAAGAAATAATGGATTGATTGACCAACAGTTCCATCTGTAGAGCCATTCTACTAGCGTGGCTAAAACCAGAGAGATTAAACCATTAAAGTTCTAACAAGCACAAATTTCCTACTTCGACTTCCTGATGAAAGACTGAAGTGATTAAGTCCTTAACGTGACTGATTAGCCAACTGGCAGAAAGCAGTTGACTAGTAAAAAGTGCACCGTCTCCAGCTAAAGCAGATAGAGACTAAACTCGCACACCTCATGCCGTGTGGGCTTTCACAAACATGAACTCGCCGGCTTAAAAAATACGATCCATTGGGCCAAAACCGCTAGGCTTCAGTGTTTTGTTCATCAAAAGGTTAACAGGTTGACGAAACAAGTTCAGCACAGGGTAGCAGTAATAAGTAAAGGGGCATTTCAGTCATTCGGATCGTTTGGATTATTACTTGTGAGCTTCTGGGACTGTAGGCTCATTATCAGGCAGCTTCACGGTAAAGGGCAGAGTAAACACCAACCCACACACACGAGCAGCAGTGGGAAATTAGAAAGGTGTTAAACATTCAAACTTTGATGGACTCATCAGCGCGAGAGTCAGAACAAGCCAGCAGGTGTTTAATGAATGGCTGAATGGCTGCGATTGATGTGAATAAATGAGAAACAAAAGCATCTCGCTCAGTAAGTGCACGTATTGATGCTGTAACCGTGTGATAATGACATACAGACACTGTGAAGCTTATTTTTTCAGTTTCCAGTTACTGAATGAAGATTTGTTCTCAATGGAAGCGGCACTACACGACATAGGAAATGAGCTTTGCAGGCCCGCTGACGACTCGTACAGATGGTGACAACAGCACAAGACAGAGTGACAGGAGGATTACAGCGTGGACAGATGGCAGAGCCAAGCAGAAAGCTGCAGGCTTGAAGCCAAAGTGTGGAAATACAGCAGGTGATCAGAGCAATATGGTGGACCGGGTGACCCGCTGAAAACAAAATTCCAACCCCTTCAAAGGTTCCTTTTTCGAAACAAAATGAAGCGCCAGCTGTAGCAATGTGACAGCATTTTCGGATGATAAAGGATTTCTCTGAATCATGCTCCGAATTTGATAAGCTGGCTGAAAACTATTAGAAATTCTGGTGCGTGGAAATGAAAATTCTGCCTGGGTGAAATTAAAATTCACCTGTTTCCGTGTCCATTTATTTTGAAATCCAATCAACAGCTAGTAGATTATTTTTCCAATTTGTCACACTGTAACTGATTCTGACTCAAAAAAGAATTACAATTGGTTGCTGTTGTTGTTCAGCTTCAGTTTTTCTCAGCATGTCATACTGTGATAGCGTCCCGTGAGGATTAAAACCCATGGCATGATCCGATGACACAACCTCGTTCCGGCTCTACTCTGTCACCACCGAATGTGTCATGAGGTAGAAAGGGTGTGACACTGATGAGAGACCATGTCCTATCCTACGTGTCTTTCCTTTTTCCTCATACTTTTAACGTTTAAGCTTTCTGAATGGAGCATCTGCTCCTTGACTCATGTTACTTAGCATCACTGAGATATAAAAATCCAGCATTCCTAACCGGATGGTACTTTTTTCCTTTCAGACACATGAAACATGAACATTTGCTATGTTTAGTCATTTATTTACTCTGCCCGACTCTGAAAAAAGGCAAAAGTTCATATTCCATGAAGTTTTTTGTCGTGTCGGGGACCAGGGACAGAATATAGTTAACATTTTGTGAAGTTAGAAAACTTTCATTTCACTTTTAAAGATAAAAGCAAATGGAACCAGGGAGTCACCTGCAGCATACATGACCGCGAGCATGATGGAGGAGATCCATGCGATCTGACTGTAGGAGGCATCGAAGATGATCTGGATCTCTTTGAAGAAGACCGTGATGGCTTTGGGGAAAGCGTATGAGAATCCTATGGAGATGAAAGATCCAAGCACCACAGCCCACCCCCACCCGCCATCTGGTGGGGGCACGGCGGGAAGACTTGTGGCCGGGGGTGGCATCACTGACCCACCTCAATGCTGATTAGTCACTGTGATGACAGAGAGGGGAAAAAGGAAAGAGGATATTACAACTCACAGAGAAGAAAACTTACATAATTGATGAATTCAATTTCTGCTGTTATTGAACATTGATTAGTTGGACCGAGGAAAGCTGTCTCTCCTTTTCCCTTGAAGGTTTAGCAAAAATTACCTATGTCACAGATCATTACAGACAGCATAAACTGTAGATAAATCACCAGCTCATATCGACACTATGCAGCTACAGGGTAATAAAGAAGGCTACAATGTTTGTACTTTCTATAATTCAGATGAGCAACTGCCAACAGTATTGTGGCACAAGCGCTAAAAGGACATACCAGAGGTCCATATCCTGGATAGGGTGTATGCAAACACACGCTCATAAGATTCCAGAGGACATCCGCCCATTCTACCTGAGACCAGACGTGCCCCGCCCACTGTTCACCTTCAGCATGCTTCCTTCCCACAGGCACTAATGAAAAGAGGGCAGGGCCTGTTGACTGACAGAGGTATAGTGGCCGTTTAAAGTCCCATTGTATGTTGCCTCTGTACAAAGTAAACATGACCTAATTCCAAGTAGAGGAAGCAAAAAAAAAAAAAGAGTGGCAACTATTCACAGCCACACGTCACTCTGCTGCTGTTACAATGTAAATGGAGAAACATACACGTGCGCTTATATTCACAGAGACATGATAAACCAGAAAGGCCAGCTGCTCTGTTTAACCTCATTAGCCTCACATTTCTAATCAGTCAAGAATACTTTACAACTGTGTAATTAACTTGAGGTGCACACTGAGATGATGGCAGCCAGTTTGGCATCACAGAAAGGAGCAACCTGTCCAAGGATCAACATGTTAGCTCAAGTCTGCGGTGCAGAATCATAAGTGAATAATTTTTTGAGATTAACACATCCAGACTCGGATCGACCGTTTATGATTATTAAATAATTGGCACCACTGATTTCACTGATTGTGTTATTGAAATTTCATTAGGGATCTAGACCCACACAAGGTTTACAAAGTCAACCAATTAATGATGACCGCAGATACCTGCTAATTAGTGTTGCACAACATACCAATTAATCAGATAATTTAATTACAAATATTGTAAAAGGCACAGTTTAATCAAAACAGCTCTCAGCTACATCTGGTTGTTGGGACACCTGCCATTCAGAGCAGTCACTGTAAGCTTTAATAAAAGTCAAAAGCTTGAGTTATATAAAAATCCACCATGAAGTTGTTATGATGAGGGAAATTAGCTACAGAGACCTTAGGCCCCTCACACAAGCCTAGAGTCTGGTTGGCATCCCCCAGCAACTGCCAGTCTCTAGGGATGAATATGTATCCCAAATGGTTGGGAAATGCACGTTTACCTAGCGACCGAAGGTTTTTGTACTAGGCTGTGAACATGGCTGAAGCTGGGCATTTTAACATCAGCGTCTGTGGGGACTGAGTTCTTTTTGGCATCTGCCTCCAGTGGTCATTAAAGGAATTGCAGGTTTTGTCCTTCTGCATTGGATTGATTTTTCAGGGTCAGAGGTCGCTGCTGGGATAGTCTTCACTTGCCATTTGCCAGGGAAATAATTGTCAGTGTTTTATTCTTTGTCTAGGAAAAAAAGCAAGAAAAAAAATAAATTAAATTAATAATTAAATAATCACCTAATAGTTGCAGCAGCTTTTTTCAACTTTGACAAAGAGGAAATAGTAAAATAAATGAACTTGAATTCATAAGTGATCAACAAAGTTTATTGTTGGTGATAGTGTAGTGTAGTGTAGTGTAGTGTAGTGCAGTTGTTTACACATTTGCCTAACAAGCAAAAGATTTTTGGTTTGATGCCGGGAAGAGGCCCAAATCCCTCTGGGGTTGTATCAGGAAGGGCATCCGGTGTAAAAATCATTACACTCTACCTGCTGTGACCTCTTGTGAATAAGGGAGCAGCTGAAAGAGGCCTGTTTGTTTAGGATACCTATAAAACCCAAATCTTTCACCCACGCAGTGCAAGTTTCACATGTCTATGGGCATAGTGATAACATCTTCCCCACAGCAGTAAACTGATCCTTCCAGACGTTTTACTGGGCATATCACCAAAGTAAACCTCACCTTATCTGACTTTTTATCTGTTCCAGCGACTCACATAGCACCTCTTACAGTTTGTCCACCACACATTCCAACCACAACAGATAACCACTGGAAAACTTCTCAAACCACAACCTCAAGTGTAAAACAACTTCATTGTTTTCCACTTTTACGTGTTCTTTGTGTATTCTCTCCCATCTCAACCTCAAAGTAAAAATAAAGTTTCACTAACAAGAGCAGAGCACGCTTCATTTAAGAACATCAAGAATTTTCCCCGGAAATCTATGCTTCCGTATTCCAAGTGCGTAAATGACCCACACAAACCCGTATAAATAAATGATGTCACTGTTTCCTTGTTGGGACTGAGCAGGTCGCATTGTTGTGGAGACTCACACATTTCAAGTGATACTCTATGTGTTTATTGAAAAGTCACAAATTAGATGACAAATGTTTGACTAAGGCTTCAGAAATCCAGGAAAGAAAAAATGAAAGACGGGATTACCTGTTGGCAGGAAGCCGGAGAGTGACATCAGAATGAACATGTTCAAGGGTTTTAACAAATGAATTACAGTAAAGTAGCAAAGCAAAGAAAGACAGGGTTTGTTTTGCGCCTTAGCTTGCTAAAGCCATGGATCCCTAGCAATGCAACACGATGCCTGCTGCAGCAGGTTCGCAGAGCGAGCCTGATCAGTGCTCCGTGTGTGGCTTCCTTAGCAAGCCACAATACACAGCAGCAACAGTGCAGATTACAAGTTTTACAGTTTTACTAATATTTACAGGTACTGTCACCATCTTGGAGTGTGTTGTAGAGTTCATGTATGCTGTATACTGTTTACCAACAGTTATCATTTTGGACATCTCGCAGATACAAAGCAACACGGGACTTGCTTTTCTTGTTTTGCTCATCATCAACCTACTGTGTGAAGATAAAGGTGGTTTATCAGATTTTCTAGAACTGAACCAAAACAGTAATGTTACAGACAGAATTACTGTAATGATGAGCTAAAAGGTGCTAAAATGCACCTTGTAACTAGGGATACGACAGAGTTGCGTGCTAAATCTTTTCTTAAATCACCAGATTTCAAAGATAAACAAGGGAGAGAAAAAAATTGCATACATAAAAAACATTTCCATAAGAATAAGAGCCCGAACAATGTACTGGCTGGCCAATATTATAGCCCGATATTAGCCATTTGTTGACATATCAGTAAAGTAAAGAAGCAATGGGAGAAACACCCGTCAATCACGAGAGTTGATGTTGTGAAAAATAAACTATATTGGCCAATAAATTGGATTTTTTTTGAATCACCAAATACTGGTATTGTCTTAAAAATCCTATATGGTTCAGCTTCTAATAAGTGTTACCTGGTTTTTGCTTGCTGAATGACTTTAACATTTCTTAACTTGGCAAATAGAAAATAATCCTCTGAGTATATGCATATCCCTTGTATTGCCCCCTTAATCAAAGTTAGAGATTAGGGTTTTTTTCCCAGAGTCCCATATAGTAGGTCTAATCCGTACTAATCAGATTACAGGCTGCCCAGAGTGGCATTTGGTGGAAATACTAGTTTTGATTGATTGAACATGACGACACTGCACGAAGGATCCTCAGAACTCATAAGAAGCTTATAAACTGATGGCTCTTAATATGAAGCTCCAAACTAATTGGCCATAAAAGAGCATCTAGTGGGTAAAAAAGAAGAAGAAGAAGGGACGTGTCCACACAGGCTTGATGGATGTGGTTTATGATCAACCACATAAGTACATAAGAAGTCAAACAAGGCAAAGTCACTGTTCAGTCACTGCAATGTCAACACTTCCTTCTTGGTTTCCAATCCCAGATCTGCATCATATGCTGTCTCCGCTGTGCCCTTCACCCGTGATTATAAGAGCAGCTGATACGGTGCTGACTGGCATGCTGTGGCCAAAGCTGGCGGGTTATGAAAACACTGCCAAGGAACAAATCAGGTGACAACAGGCCTGTGCATCCACACCCACTTAAAAGACCACTTTTGGAAGAAAACACTGAGTTTCTAACCAAGCATAATTCATTCTCAAGGTGGTAATAAAACTTTATTGACTCCTGTGGGGATCCCCCCCCCCCCGCATAAATGTCAAAGATCAGCAATTACAGACCAGTACGCTACCAAGATGGGTCCAACACTGATGGCCCAATTGCCATGGTGAGTGTTGCATGTTTAACATAATTAATAAGGACTAGTTTAGTGCGGTCATAAAATATGATTGCAGATATAAAGTCCTGACTCTGTGTTTCCATTCAAAGCAGCATGTTAGGCACCGAGCAGCTTCAGTCCTCCATCTGTGTCTACATTACAAATGTTCCTAGCTACTAATTCACCAGTCTATTAAACTGAAGAAAAAAATTCAGTCAAAACTGAATAAAATCTAATGAGTGGGATTAAACACTGTTCATACAATACTGAAGATGTAGCGACCCCCCCCCCCCCCCCCCACAACACACACAAA
>VUQK01000633.1:2215-23937 GCA_015106715.1 Bujurquina vittata | reverse complement strand
CCCCCGGGTATTTTTTTTCCCCCCCCCCCCCCACACACACACACAGCAGATAACTGCCCCTCCCTGAGCCTGGTTCTGCTGGAGGTTTTTCCTGTTAAAAGGGAGTTTTTCTTTCCCACTGTCACCAAGTGCTTGCTCATAGGGGGTCGTTATGACTGTTGGGTTTTCTCTGTAGTATTGTTGGGTCTTTACCTACAATATAAAGCACCTTGAGGCAGCTGTTGGATGTGATTTGGCGCAATATAAATAAAATTGAATTGAATTAACTGATAATTAACTGATGCTAAAACAACCTTTGACATGGAAATGGTCCTGGACTGAGTCCAGCTGTCAGGGATCTGCTCTGTTCTTGTTTCTGTGTTATAAGACAGCTTCACACGTGACCCGTAAAGCAGCATCCATACATTCAGTGTGTTCACGTGCGTGCGGTGAAAGATGAGGAAAACAGTGGACTCGAGTTTAAGGTAAAACGTCTAGATTTCCCATATACCATCTGCTGCCTGAGGCCTCTCCCCTATTTTGGTTGAGTCCAGCAGTATGTACATAATGCTTACAGCACACACTGTGTGCATAATAATAAAAAAGGTCATCTTTCACTGTTGCTAGGTGGAAGCATGTTCTATTCAGTGTGGTTTTCTGTAGTCAAGCAGCAGCATTCAGTGTTTTGGAATATTTTCTGAGCAGAATGAGAGGCCCAGCGCTGGCTCCTCTGATTTTCATCATATGACTAGATAAGCTCGCAGTGCTGGTCTTGGGTGTCCTCTCTCTTTTTATTTTTCCACAAACTGTATATTGGTCTGTTTACTTCCAGGGAGCTCAAAGCGAGGAAACCCTTCCAGATAGATCTGCATGGGCGTAACCAAAACTCAGGGGATAGCTGACGAGTGGGAACACGTCCTGTCAAAGAACAGCGAGCTCCCAGGTGATGTCCTCATGGACAAACACGTCCATGTATGCATGTCCCTGTAATGATGTGATAAAGGAGCAGGAGTTTGTCAGTGCATTGGTTCCTCTGCAGCGTGAAGATGTCGGTGTGACACTGCAGAGCAGATCAAACAGATTTCAGTATAAATGCTTCTGCACTGTTCCTGAATCAGCTTTGTCAGTGTGAACGTTCAGCTGAGGTTCAGCTAAGATTTGTCGCTATGATTACATAAAGTGAAAGGATATTAGCTGCCTTTTATACGGCGCTCATTGTCTCAGCCAGCCTGATGCAGTCCGATGACAGCGCGTTCAGTGTGATGTTATTCAGGACGGAGGCCCACCAGGTGTTTTCTTTATGGCTCTGAGGAGGTGCCGATCAAAGACCCGCCCCGAGCTGAAGAGACTGCGTGATGTGACGGTGCAGGGCTTTTCCCTGAGCCCAAATAAATCCACATGCATGAAGACAAATCAAAGCTAATAACACATTTGATTGATTGATTTCTATTCAACAACAATTTTTTTATTTATGTAACACTGGAGCAGCAGGCGGGACATGAATTACTGCAGTTTCACCAAAGCTGCTTTCACAAGCTGTCACTCCCAAATACCGCTGAGAAATTAATGAGATTTTAATTATAATTAACATTTTCACTTCCTGTCATCATTAAGAAAGATTATCAAACTTAAATGGTTATTGTGTTGCTTGTTTCTTTATCCTGTACTTTGTCCTTAAAAGTCCAAATTCACTCCCCTCCAGGGCGTGGCAGCTCTCTTCATTTTTATTTAGTTTATAGGTCAAATTATCAGTTGAATTTTGAGTCATATTAAAGACACAAAAATCAGTGCAAATAAAAGACAACTTTCTTCTTTAATAAACTTTAATTAAACCAAGATTTTCACATTTTGTGATCTTAATATTGACCGAGATTTCTACCCTACTCTGTTACAGTCTTACAGCAGCCATGGTGCCAGTCGTACCCGACGAGTTAAAGCCAAAGTAAAGAGTGAATAATATAGACTGTAAAGTGAAGAGGCCCAAATGGGGTTGTGAAAAAAATAAAATTAAACAAGAAGTTTGGGATTTGATAAAAAAAAACAGCCGTGTTGTGGCAGCAGAATCTTGTTTTTATGATCAAAGTCATTGAAAGAAGGCTGAGCAGTCACACTGGCAGCAGGTCCAGTGATTTTAAAGCTGAGTGAGGAGACACACATTAATTACATTCATCACATAAAAACTCCACGAACAAAGTCAAATCTGATAAAAACTGCTCAAAAGTTGTTTTTGGTTTTTTTTTTTGACTTTGTTGCAAAAATAAGGATTAAAACCCAAATTTCTGCTCTGAACATAAACCAGACAATGTTCTGGATACAGTCAGTAAAGCTGCTGTCTAAGAGCACAGGGGTCGTCACGCAGTTCAGTTCAATGCAATTTTATTTTTATATTCAAGGTGCTTTATATTGTAGGTAAAGACTCTACAATAATTACAGAGAAAACCCAACAGTCAAAATGACCCCCTATGAGCAGCACTTGGTGACAGTGGGAAGGTAAAACTCCCTTTTAACAGGAAGAAAACTGCAGCAGAACCAGGCTCAGGGAGGGGCAGTCATCTCCTGGAAGAGAGACAGATTAATAATAACTAATGATTAAATGCAGAGTGGGGGATAAACAGAGTAAATGAAAATGAAAACATACAGTCCATTATGGGACACCATATAGACGCCACGTTTCTAAGATTTGTGGGGCCGAGCACAAGAACTTCAGTTTGATCTGAATTTAGAAGCAGGAAATTCGAGGTCATCCAGGCCTTTATGTCTATCCAATCTGTGATGAGCTCTAAATCTTCACCCAAACCTTTCAAATAACAAGAAATCAAAATAAAGATTAACGATAGAAACCAAAAAGAAATGAAAGGCAATGAGGAAAATGAAGTGAACACACCTGTATTTACCATCCAGTCTCTAAATGCGACTCAGCTGATAACACATTCTTACTGGGATTAAAGACTGACAGTAAATCTCAATTCAGGATTTCCTTTAGTGCACTTTCATTTCACACACTGTGTTTTTGTAGTCTATGAATTCTGGTGTGTAACAGAACACAGCTGATCTGGAACAACCTGCTCTTATCTTCCTCTGTGATTTTCATTCATTTTTGCCAGATTGCAAAACAGACAAGAAGCAACAAATTTTATCATCATGTTGTTGTGAAGTCAAACATGACATTCATAAGGGAAATCTTCTCCTGCAAAGCAATTTATCTAATCAGGTGGCAGTGACAAGATATCTCATAACAAGCTGAACATAAATGCGGGTGTTTTTAAATGGCGTCATCAAAGAAGTGAGAAACATGGACATGCCTGTGATGTTTATTTCTGTTTTTATTTAAGCATAAAAACACTTGTGTGATTTTCCTTTGACTTTGGAACTTGTTTCTATGCACTAAAAGCTTCCTTCCCCCTCATGGTGAAGTAGGAATGTGGTGTAATGTGAAAGGTACTACAAAGAAACTGAAATTGGAATTTACAGAAAGAAAAATCCTTAGAAATTCCCGTCATGCCGCTCTCCTCCTTTCATGTTCAGCACATTCTTCTCCTCATGTCTTTGATCCAGATCTCCCAGAAGTAGCAGCTGGGGATACATTACATAGATTTATTTTCCACTGCTCTGTAAATGTGTTTCAGTGCTAAACTCTGGATCTTGTAAGATAAACTCAGGTACACCTTTGAGTTTGCTGTCTTTAGACTGTGTGTGATAACACCAAGTGCATCATGGGTAATGACTAGTGTTGGCTGTAGCACATGCTGAGATAATGTGTTGCTATAACCAAGTTTAGCTCTAACCACATTTAGCATTACAGTTGCTAATTAAACTATCACGCTGTTACTCGTGACACATACGTTCTTCACTGCATGATGGTTGGATGGGGAGAAATTATCCTTTGGCCTCAATTCATGCAAGACATGTAAACAAAGGCAGCGCACGTTTCAGCTTTCGAAGAGTGAGTTAATTTATTGAACACAGTGACCAGAATGTGACAGTAAAGATCAAACTGCTCTCAGACCACAAGCAATAATCTGTACACATCATAGCTCCACAGCATGCTAACATCTGTGAAGCTAACTGCAAGCTAGCAGTGAGAGATGTCCTGACCCAGAGTGAAGCTCAGCCAACTCCATGCGAGCAGCCAAAGCTTTGCATTCAACAGGTAACAAAACAGGTGAACGGGCTCGTGGGATCAGACATTTCTACCTGTAAATGCTTCTGATGTCAAACCACAGCAAAACATGTTTCTGCTAATCTGCTGCCAACTTTGTGCTAACACTTACACAGGTGGTTAAAAGGCAGACTCTCCCTTTGTTAGGATGCATTTTTGGGCGGATGAAAGAGTAAGGTGTGATACTTTTGTGCCAGACACCCTCTCTGTTTTTAAGATTAGGCTTAAAACTTTCCTTTTTGATAGAGCTTATAGTTAGAGCTGGGTCAGGTGATCCAACCCTCCCTTAGTATAAATAAAACTCCAGAACCTTCAGGACCCTAGAGTGAATCCTTCCAGCACGGGGGCCCTGCCACCAAGGAATTGTTTATGTACCTACTTCAGTGGCATCACCCTTAGTGATGGACCAGTCTTTCCCTCGTCTCCAGGCTCTGCTTCTTCTACAGAAGACATATCAGTAGGATTAAGGAGGTCCTCAAAGGATTCCTTCCACCGCCTGACTATAGCATTGCAGTCAGCAGCACCCCTCCCGCACCATAGACCATATGGGTAGATCACTGCTTTCCCCTCCTGAGTTTCACGACAAATTGCCAGAATCACTTTGAGGCGGTATAAAAGACTTTTTCCATGGCCTCACCAAACTCTTTAAATACCTAAAGTTTTGCATTAGCCATTTACCAAGCTTCATTTAGTTAGCTTGCCAATACCCATCACCTGCCTCTGGAGTCCGCCAGGCTAACCAAGCCTGATCGGACTTCTTCATCAGCTTGATGGCTCCCTTCACCTCTGGTGTCCTCTATCTGGTTTAGGGATTGCCACCACGACAGGCACTAACCACCTTGCAGCCACAGCTCTGAGCAGATGGCTCAACAATGGAGGTGAGGAATATGGTCCAGTCGGACTCGATGTCCTCAGACTCCCTTGGAATGTTGTTGAAGTTCTTCCAGAGATGGGAGTTGAAGATCTCATGGACTGGATCCTCTGCCAGGCATTCCCAGCGCACCCTTTCTATGTGTTTAGATGTGCCAGGTCTGTCCAGCATCCTCCCCTGCCACCTGATCCTCACTGGCTCCTTCCTCACCAGAGAGGTGATTTCTCATGTCCCAAGAGCCAGTAGCCGGTGATCTTGGGCTGCCTGACATGCACTGCATTTGACATCTACAGTGCCTCCTGCAGGTGGTGGGACTACAGATCGGTGAGCCCAAGCTTCCTCTTCAGGCTGCACCTAGCCAGGCCCCACAGGCTAAGGCCCGGCTACCAGGTGCTTTCCCTCGAGCATCCTCTCCAGGCCAGAGTCCAGGGTGGAGCTTTGGTAGCCTTATCCTGGGCAGGTTAAACTGTTCCCTTGTTGTATCTGCCATAAGGGTCAGATGTGCCATAAATGTAATTAACCTACATACCAGCTGTATTTATGGATTCCAATAGAGAAGTATGAGAGAGGGCAACACATTTTGGCCTAATTTGAGATATCAGGCCCAAATGTGCTCCATTTTAGTCCAGGTGATGGACTTGGAACTGAACTAGATTATAGGGCTACAAACAAGTTAGGGTTTTTTATTTTTGTTGGGACAGACGTGACTCAGATGCCACAAAACACCTGACATTTGGTCCATATAAGGTGGATCTGTGGCTATTTTGATGCAGCTGAACCTACCCTTAGTTGATGCAATCAGTGAAGGGTAAATATGGACTATAAAAAAAACATAAATAGATGGGCCAAAGTACTTGTTTGAGGCAGACGGTTATTACAGTTAGGATACTATAAATTCAGATTTGCAGGATGCAAACGGCAGAGACGCTGGTTTAAATGGAGTGGTGATTCGCTAATCCAAGTGTCTGATGACTGAACATTGCACTCAAACACCATTCCCACTCCAGTTTTCTCCAATTGTGCATGGAGCCAACAGTCTTGGGCTTGCTTCCATTTATTTTGAACTCCTACAGTGGTGCTGAGCTCTGGGCAGATATTTAGACAACCATATTTATAACTCATCCTGCCTGATGATGTGCCTACAGACGCTGTAACCATGCTGCCCCTACTGCTCATGTGCACACACACACACGCACACACACACACACATGCACACACACACACACACACACACACACGCACACACACAGTGAAAAGCAAGTATATCTCTGGCTTTAATAACTGAAATACTGAAAGGCTATATAATGTGAAGGTTGGTAGGTAGAGGTCCAAATGGCTTTCAACAAAGGGATCTAAAACTCATACTGACGTTAAAATAAAAGCTAGAAATTTAAGAAACTTTGACAACGTAAGTAATTTTACTCACTGATCTGAAGCATTCATGGATGTTTTGATTTAAGTGGAAATAAAAAAAACACAACAGTCAATCATTCAAAGAATTTTCTGTGTGAATTCTTTAGTTCAACAGGATGCCAATCATTTTTCTGCTGTAATGACTGGTCTCAGATTGTAAAACCTACTCGGGTTTCCTCCAAACATGCTCCTTATTAATCCCAGGGAGACAAATCTAGCAGCTCCCCTGCATGTCTGCAAACAATTAAACAATCAAACAGAACCATTCCTGGAGGAAGTTAGCCTATTATTCTGAATTACAGTTGGAGGGATTGTATTTCCTTCTTGGTTTCCTTGACACGGTGTCTCATGTGTCCCTGATCACCACACCTCTCCTGGTTAATCAAGCTCACATCCTACTTTTACGTGTTCTTCCTTTTCTAATGTCTGACATGGAGCTCTCGAAATGTTCTATTTGGCCACTTGCCAATGAGCCTACTGTGCAATATAAAAAGCTGTCTTTCAAATCATTTTAGAGGGTTTTATGTCCTGTGTCGTGCTGCAAAGCCTTCTGAAATCTGGGTTATAAGATCATATGCAGTTCTGATTAAACTGCTTGCCGGGAAAGGATTTTTTCTTGCACTGTATGACCAGAAGTGTTTACCAGAAAGCAGCAGGATATCCCCGCAGCATCAGGAAGGGCATCCGCAAAACTAATCAACCCTAAACCGCAGAGACCCCTAAGTGGCTGGATTCACATGTCCTTACGCATGGGTTCACCCCAGTCAGATCCTGTATCTAGCAGGGGTAAAGTCCACTAATCAGGCTTTAAGTCACCTTTATTGACCATGAATTAATTCCACGGCCCCCCACAAACAACTTGACCAAGATGGGCATTTAATGGCTTAATGATGGAGCGATTAATCCGTCTAAGAGCTTTCTTTCGCCATTTCTGGTTCAACCTTCCTCTGTTTACTCCTTTGGTTTTAAAATTTGAGTATTTTTTATGATATGAATAATGTCACTCAAGGGATGGCGTCGTTGTGTGACGAGTCAATCACTTTCCTCTAAACTGAATTATTTACAGCAGTTAAACCAGTTAAGATGAAACCTTCCTACTTTGGAAATCCTGTATTTGCCAAGATAAATGGAATGTTATCAAATCTGCTTCCCATATTACTTTGGCACCAGTGTGAGGTGGTGGATGGATTTAAGCTAAATATCAGATATTGGACTGTTTACTGTAAAATTTGGAACCCAGATTATGATGAATTTCATCTTCTTATCAGGTCAAAATTTACATTTGTCTACTTACATTCATATAGTCAAATGACCACTTGAGGCTGGCGTGTATTAATCCATAGACTCAGATTATTAAAATTCCTAACATTGAGCATAAAATTATGAAACTGTTTTGGTGTCTATAATTCATTTCCAGAGGTGTTTTTTCCCAAACATTTTCTGTATAGGTTTGATTAGAATCTAATGTTTGCATAATTGGGGGCGTGGCCTCTTTGACTGACAGGTGGATGGTGACACAGGTGGCTGTAGCTGCTAGCTGTCTGCTAGCATTCACCTCAGCTAACTGGAGTCCCTGAACTGGACCTCTGCACCGTGTTTGTGCTGTTGGAGCCTTTTGAATGTAATTATCTGACCAATAACGTGGCTGCTGTGCTTCACTGGACTAACAGACGGTCCAAGAAGGCGGAGTTCCTGTTTGGGTGAGTGAAGTTCTGGGATTTCATTTGGATGTTACTGATACCTGATCAGCAGGTGTCCGAGTCTGTGAATACAACTGGATAACTATGCTAACTAGCATTAGCTGATAACTTTGTTTTTGTCAGCATTTAGAGGAGAGGGTGGAGTGCTGAGACAGGATGATGATGATGATGGTCATTCAAAATGCAAATCCATGAATGCCTGTTTCAAAATTCACAGCAATTATTAAAACAGCTACAGCTGCCAGGCTTGTAGCGTTCACCAACAGGAGTGAGTACATCACACTCATCCTTCCTGCTCTTCACAGCAACAGTGCTGCAAACAGTTTTTGATTTGACTCAAAGTTTTTTGAGCCCTGCATGTTCGGGCTCTGGCCTTTATCTGTAATCTACTGACAGCTGCTTCTCATTTTTTGTAGGGGCCAAAATCGTGGTGGCGTTTCTGTCCATACTCAGTTTGTGCTTTAAATCTCTTTGATGCACTACTTTAATCTCATGGCTTGCTGATATGTTGTAAAGTGGTTCTACATGATTCTTAACTCTTAAGATTGAGAATTTATTCATTTGAGCTCAGCAGGGACCTGAGTGCGTTATTGTTGGGCTTTGTTCAGCTAGATGGACATTTTTAGGAACTTAAAGATGCTGTGTTTCAAATAAAATCTCGTGTTTTGGCGCTACAGTTTTTCCAGTTTAGTTTTCCAAACGGTCTGAATCTTAACCGAACACTAACCTCAACCCCTGATGGGTCAGCAAAGACCTGCCGGATGTTCGGAGGTGCAATCATTGCTCCACCTCCCTCTAAAACATTTTGACGATGATGTCAGAAGAGGAACGCCAACATGGCAGACACATTTCTCTCTCATTAATCACAAAAGTGACACAGTGGGTTAGTCATGCCTACTTCTACATTAACACACTGTGTCAACAACAATGCCACAATCTGTTCCTAAAATAGACATTTTCCTGGAATCAATTCACTCAGTACCTCAGATTGGGGAATGGAGTGGTGGTGGTGCCGGGGAGGGAGAGATGGGATCAGAGCTGGATTAGAGGGAAGCTGTAATTTACTGACTGAGAGCTGGGAAAGAGCTTCCCATTATCACCACCTTTTTTCTTTGCCAATTTTAATTCCTAGAAATGTTGTGCTGTAAAGTTGATGTACAGTGTTGTGATAGTACGTGTCTGTATTAATGTTGGGGAAAAACCTGAACTTGCTATAAGGCACAACCTTAAAGATGTTTTCATCCTGATTTTAGCGTTACTATCATGTTTAGCTGCTGGGCAACACATAACCTGAAAATTGGCCTCATGAGAAGTCCATTTTTCCTCTAAAGGCATAGAGGTGGTTGAGGCTTGAGTTAAGGAATCTTAGCAAATACCAGAAATGATCTGGTATGGCATGGACTCGAAGCTGTAGGTAGCAGACAGAAGTAAAACTTACACTGGAATAAAAGCCCTAAAATACGGTACTATCCGATGTATGATACCTCTGTATCCGTCAAAGATACAGACAATATTCCAACAAATGTGCACGGATCTTTGACGGATACCTTCTGAGATTTGACCCTGAAAAATCCAAACTCTGAATGAGCATCTGTTACGTATCCATATAATCGGGTTAATATCCATTTATACATCTGTGACAGATCGGCTCTTCCTGTATTCTCCCCAGAAACCTTACGGATAAATAAATCAATAGATCAATAAAGTTGCATCTGCCACGGATCATTACGGAGCGTTCTGGATCTTTCCAGATACAAGCCCCTTTTTGTCCAGCGTTAGAGAGTCCAGTTTACTCTTGTCTGACAATTTAAGGAGATTTAGATTTTATTGAAACTCGTAACAAGCATCCGGCCTCTTTGTGGCCACAGGAAGTATGGTCCTGTCGCTGTGCTCGATGCAGATGCGTGTCTTGTTCTCGGAGATAGAGTGAAAGCACCTGGCAGCTTAAAGCTCTGCTATTCAATCCTGATAAACAAACAAGTAAGCAAAAGGGGGCAAATCACAGTTAAGCCCAGTAAAGACGGCTGCTGTTGGAATAACCCCAGGCGGCAAGGGAACCAAAGGGAGAGCTCTTCCCCGAGATCCTGACCCAACACAGGGGTCACTCCCCAGGCTTACCAAAGGCCACCTTGCATAAGGTCCTGGCTTATAGTGAGAACCACCCAGGTTCTGTGAATCGCACTGCTGCCTCTGACCGCCGTTTGAAACAGAAATTTGCAGCCAATTTTTTTTTTTTTTCCTTTGTCCTTCAGTCCCATAGTTCCCTGCTCGTATCTGACTCTGCTACAAACATGTTGTGGAGATTAGGGAAAAGCTCAGGAATGGAGTGTCTTTGTCCGCTCTTATTTTGCCTTGTTCATCTTTTGAAATCTTTTTTTTTATTCTAAGGCTCGCCCCCTCCCCGCAGAGAAATCCACAGGGGTTTTTAACCATCCCACCTGCAGAGAGAATAATATCCTAAATCCATATTAGTGCTCTTTCCCAAAAGCTTTGGTCAACAGATGGTTTACCCAAATCCCCTGGACCTCCCATCCAAAGCCCCCCAGCCCCATTTGACTCTGAGCTTGGACATGTGTTGACAGGGTTTTTACTACATAAAAAAGGATTTCACAATTCCCACTCACGTTATTTATGTCCTTATTTATGTAACCCCGGGACAGGACACATCTGAAAACAACTTGCCCATAACAGCTAAAGTGTAGTTCATGTAAATAATAATTGTAGGTAAACACACAATCACAATGCAGCAGTCTGAAAAATCAAAACCGAGGAAGTGTGACTGCTCGTGATGCCGTAAAAAGAAGCCTTTTCATCAGGTACGCCGCTGAATTTCCTGCAATCAACATGTTTTGATTCACACTTCACTGCTGATTTTTCTCAGCTGGCTATGAGATAAGCAGTGAGGATTGCTGTGCCAGAACCAATTAGGGCCAACCCGGCGCTGTTCAGGAAGTGTCCCCGCTGCTGGCTTTTGCCGTGCTCGCTCATTAAGCCCAACAGGGGTGGCTGGTTAATTGTAATCCTTCTGTGCTGGAACAACAGCCACACTGTAGTGAACCCAGTTTAGCCCCCCCTTCCTTACCCCCCAATCAGAAGACAAGTTAGTTCAAGCTGCTTGTCATGTGTCAAGTGGCTTTGGCGCTCATTTGTTGCCCCGGGAAACAGTGACGGCCAATCAGGAGTCGTCTCAGAGAAAGAAGGACTGGTAATATTAATCCTGCATGAAAGAAGTGTTTTTACCAACATCTGCAGGAAATTCCCTTTTACAGCCTTTCATGGTTAAATATCACAGAAAGTATTTTCTAAACATCATCATATGAGTCAAAAGCAGAAAGATCAGAGAAGACAGTAAATCTGTTGACATCTCTTCAGAGACCGATATGACAGATATGAGGCGCAGGAGGAGGAGTCTCAGCACACATGAAGGAGATGGGAGACGGCAGGTACCGAATCTCGAGCATGGAAAGAATTTTGCAGGGAAAACACTGAGTTCTCTCTCACCCCCACACGGAAGCATGCTATGATTGTGGTGAACGCTGTAACTCCTCAGATGTGACAAAGGAAACTTGACAAAAGGGTTTCCTCCTCTTTAAACTTCAGCGACCACCTGCTCAGGGCTCGGGGTGGCCCTGCAGTTACATAGGCACATATTAGGAAACTGGAAGATGTTGCATTTCAGATGAAGTCGTGCTTTTGTCAGTTTTTCTGTTGTCTCTGCCCTGTTCCATGTGGCGTTACCCAAACTTTAATCCTATCCACGGTGGACCTGCCGGATCTCCAGTAGCGTTGGTAAAAATCAGTGTGTCTCAACTTGTTAATTAATTAGTTTCTTTTTCTTGATAGCACTTTATTTTTCTTATTGTAAGCTTAATTTCCTTAGTGTGAACTCATCTGTGCTCATATAACCACATACATAAGCCAGAAGCCACAGACTCAATTAATTTAGTATCTTTTCAAAATAAGAGCATGTGAGTTAAATCTGGGTATTAATACTTCAGGTGCTAGTGCTTTTTTCTCTGTAATATTGATAGCATTTCTCTTTCCTTTTAAAGATTATGCAGCAATGAGTTTAGGATGTCTGTCCTTTGGCCTGCAGTGTTTTACCTGCAGCACACGAGGCAGCAGAGAGCAACGTTGTCTTGGTTTGCAGTTGTTACGCTGTTGTGAGGTCCTGTTTGTGCGTCCCACGGAGGAATGTGAGGAACGTCACGGAGAACTCGGCAGACTCTAACTGATGTGCCAAAGTTGTGTTGGTGGAGGCCACACACGCTACAGAAACAAACACCTGGACAAATATGTGGAGCCCAAGAGCTTTGAAAACAGCATCGTCGGATGTGATTGGTGTGATATTTTTTCCAAAAATAGTCCCGTCGAGCACTCCACAGACAGTCTGTCAGTCATTTTTATTTTACTGCATGCCTCGAGTCTCATGCTGTCAGCAATCAGGTCTGCTGAATAAATTCAGACAGCTGATTGTGTAATATTTCATGGTGGTTGTGCTTATTTGCTGCTCTATATTCGGTTTATCAGCAGAGAGCTCCTCAGGGTTTGGATCACAGCAGTTATGCTCACTGCTTCCTCCATCGTTAGTCCCGTGGTTGTGAACGTTGTTCTGAAAAAGGGTTACTTTCATTAAAGTGTCAAAAACAAAAGCTTGTTAAAGTCTTTTTAAGCCCATTTTTCTGGCCGGCTTTGAAGCGTGCTGCATTATGTGCTCCAATTTGTTTCCGGATAACTTGTGTACATGTGCACTGATACGATTGTATAAGAGCATGTATGGCAATTGTACATGCATTGTACCATAAAGAGTGTTGAGTTACACTGCTGGTGTACTTTATACTATATCTCTATGAGCTGCACAATGCAGCATGTACCATAGGTTGCAGTGTGTGTGAACCTGATCTGTTTGATCTCTGACCGGAGATGTTAACACAGGATGGGAGTGTGACACTCCTACTGTACTCGCCGGCGTGGAGTGTCAGGTCACAGCGGCCTCTGCATCCACAGCTAGCACGCAATCCCGCGTCAGCCGCTGTCAAGATGCTGCAGGTGCTTCCTGCACTGGTTTTCCCACACTGGGGGGGCATGGACACCTTAGCTGCCTATTCAACCAACACACTGCCTACGACGGGCAAGCAGGGCCGGGCTCCTCCCCTCTCAATAGCACGGGGCCGCTCCTCTCTAGCTCTCCAGCCCAACAATGGCCACTGCTATCACTGCCCAGCAATACAAACCAGGGCGGGGACCCGCCAAGTGCTCATAAAAGACCCTGTCACTTTGACACAGGCAATCAGAGAGCTCGCCTTTATGGAAACCACAGAAAGAAAATCTCTCCCTCTTTCCTGCTCACGTTCCGATTCTGAATTCCTCCCCGTCCTTTTGTCTCCTGGCTCACCTGTGCCCGATGTCACATGTGGTGTGTATCAATGAGGGTCCGAGTGGTCTCTGCCGTGTGTGACCTCTGCCATAAAGCTGAAGTTCAGCGAGGAAGACCTACGGCCTCCCGCGCCGTCCTCTTCCAGCTGTTTCCGCTGCACCGTCACTTTCCCTTTCACACGCTGTCATTCACAGTTTTGGCATTGCTGTAATTGTCCCCTGACCTTTGACCCCATTCTTGGCCCTGCTTCTTTAAATATCAACATGAATTTTTCACTCTGTCTTTCAGACCTTCACCTCATCCCAGACTGGTAACTGAGGTTTCTATCACACATAACCACCGTGGGTGCCCGGGCTCCGGGGGCCCTGTCCTCCCTCTCGTTCCCCTCAGGAGGGTGGGGGAAGTCCCATGATGCACTCAACACTTCTCCTTCTGTTAATCTGCCACTTTTACATGCCATTTACTTTTCTCTTCTCTCTCTCCTTTTTCTTTTTTTTCCCTCGCCCCACAGTGGATCACAGCAGACGGCTGCCCCTCCCTGTGCCTGCTGGGGGGAAGGAGGGAGTTCTTTGTTCCCGCTGTCACCAAGTGCTGTTGTGAATTGTCATTATATATAAAAAATGTATTACGTGAATAAATTTTGTATTTTGCCTCTAAATGATCTCTTATTGAAACTGTGACATCTGTGTCATGTTGTTGATGCAGTTTGTGTGTGTGTGTGTGTGTGTGTGTGTGTGTGTGTGTGTGTGTGTGTGTCTTCAGTGAGGAAGAGGGCTCCTGGAAAAAGCTCAGAAAGTTTAACAAAATGAAGTTTGGAAAGCTTTTTTATGCCCAACTTCTATTTGTGCTCTGCATTGGCAGCGTGCACGCCCTGGAAAATTCTCCTTTCTGAGCCTAATAATTACCATATTTTAGAAACTGAACTTCATCTTTGAACTGAAAGTCAGCAGTGTTTACACAAAGTGAGGGGCTCATAGGCTTGTGCACAGCAGGAAGGGTTGCTGCCGTCAGAGGAGTCGCCCCCTGCTGATCCGCAGAAAGAATGCAGGTTTGGCTTCACTTTTCAGAGCAGGAAGCTCCGCCCATCTACGGTGCTGACATGGTCAAAAACACTTTTGCTACAGTAATGATAAGCCATACCTGAAACTGTTAAAGTTCCACATCCATCAAACAGCTTCATTATGTTTCAGTTTAAGCCCGTTTCATCGTTCTTCTTTACTGAAGTTACTCACTTCCTCGAAAGTAATGGCACATAGTACAAATACCTAGTACAGTGTAATATCTACTAGTACTCACTACATTTGTTTAAATACAACATTTTACTTCTGTCTCATGTTTAAGTTGACACCATTTTTACGCCTATAATAATATGCTGAGTACTTTTAGAGTAAATAAATATGAAGAATAGTCACTTTAAAGTGACACTGCTGTCTCACCTGGGTGTGTCCCACGTCTTCTGACACATTTAATTTACTTGTAAAAGTCTTAAGTAGTGAATTGACTCGTTGAAACGAGCTGAAGTTTTACAGGCTGCATCCTATAAAAAGCAAATGTGGCTCCTTTTCTAATATATTAAAGTTAAATTCTCGCTCCAGGCTCATTAAAATCATCACATTATTCACTGTGTGGTTGTACAAGCTTGATCCAGCCCTGGAATTATAATTAAATACTCACAAACACATGCTTTCATGGAGTTTGGAGTGATTTATCTTTTTGCACTTTGGTGCACACTTTCACTGTCGGGAATGCACACAATGTTTTTGGCATTGACCCCAAAACACTTTTTTCAAATTGAAATCATCAGCACGCAGCCTGACATATTTGGAAGCTTTGGGATCGGCACGGCGTGTTATTTACTGTGAGCTGTGAAAAATGCACATTATGTGAAGTTATATAAGGCACATGCAGCAACATGCAGGAAGCCCATCAGGGCCTGAAACACGGTGGAAGCAGCCTGGATAAACACGGCTCGGGAATGTCACTTTGTGGAGTGCACTTTAAAATTCTTGGATGTTTTGGATATTTGCTGCAGCCCCGAGTGGACAGCGAGTGTCTATGTGCCCGTCGATAGCACAGACAAATAGACTGACTCGCTCAGCGATACAGCTGCTCATGATTACCATGCAGGGTTTCATTCATGTATTTGAGCCACGGAGGCGTCATGTACACCTTCTTGTTCAAATGTTGCCTGATACTGACTCAAGAATATTACCGGCATATTTACCAAGTACTTTACTCCGTCCTTCATGCACCTCCAGTTCGGTGCAGACCAAATTCAACCCCAATATGAAGCAAATGTGGCGTATAATCCGGAGCATCGTGTGATTGGTAAAGACACGTGTGTGCTTGCGTGCTCACACATGAAAGAAATAAAGAGCAGATGAAAGTATGTCAGGTATTGTGTAGTGGTTCTGTGGAGTACAATAGCAGGATAATGTATGATGGGATCTTGCAGAGTTGCATTATGCTCAGGCTTTTGTTAAGTACAAAGTACTGCCTGTATAGTATCCGCTGCATCTACTGTGGATCACCTTTTAAATGTTTGCAGCAAATGTGGAATTTTACCGTAATTTACCAAATTTTATTTGCATCGAAAGCCGAGCTGGCAGACAGTATGCTCCTTCTTATTTTAAATTAGTATTATTCATTAAATGATTTGTAATGTGGCTCGTTCTGCTGAACCTGAGAGGAATGCAGCATTGGGAACATTAGCATGCTTATTTCCACTCTTGCAATAAAACCATGCAGACTTGAGTCCATAAAATCCTCAGTTTATGCCGCTCTCAAATTGCTGCTTGCGAGCATCATCAACCACGTACGAAACAAACAGGACGCCTGTGCCTGCTTTAGGATCACTTAATTGATCCAGTGATAGATTTATGACGACAGGAGTCAAAGCTGCGCTCTCGTCTTGGCAAAGATTGCGTTGAAATGCAGCCCCAGAATCTGTTCATTACTTCATCGTGCAGCCCCGGCACCGCGTCTCATGGAAATCTCGAGGGAGGCCATAAAGCAGCTTCTAAAACAGCACCTCACTGTACACATTTAACACTTTTGTCATTTTCATTAGGGGAAAATGTTTTTCTGCACACACTCTCGAGACTGCGATGAATGCCTTGTATGTTCGCGGCAACGCCGTAAAAGTTACAAGTATTTTCCCGATGCTGGTTGTGCTGTTAAAACATTTATGCATTTTGATTCCCTGTGTGACTGGAGCTCCAGCATTGGGCCACCGTGGCCTCTTTAAGGATGCAGACAGAATCTATCAGACCTGCTGGCATCATGTAGACATCCGACTCTGAGGCCGGGTGCTGCTCAGGCAGGAGGCAGACCGGGCATGTCGGCACTATCGAAGAATGGTTGGAGTAAAATTCATTTCATAAATGAGGCTGTGACTGTTTTCAGAACAAAGGTAGGATGAAGAGCAGCTAATGTGTGTGTGAACTGAAGGCCGCTGTGATGCCAGCCCGTTATCACAAAGCCACAAAAACAGGTCGGGGAAGCGAGTTCGAATAAATGTACATACAGACCAGAATCCTCCACAAACTATATTCAATTTTACAAAAGCAACATATCAAATATTATAAATACTTAACAGGCTCATCTATTTCACAGACTGCTGACAGCATCGTTGATCCAGCAAAACAATACAAAGCACACTGGTGTGTATATGCATGTACATCGTGAGTAAAGCAGAACCACAACTTTCATCTTTATCCAGGAATGCAGGCCATCGAGGGTCGAGGTTTGGCTTGGCTCGGTTAATGTCCACACCTTTTTCTACAACGCCTATCCCAGCTGTCATTGGGCAAGCGGCAGGGCACACCTGTACAGGCCTGTCGCAGGCCAAACACAGAGAGACACACAACTATTCACACCTGTGGGCAATTTAGAATCACCTGTGAACCTAACCCCACTAACTGCACGTGTTTGGACTGAAATGAAAGGGTTTTGTTTTTGTGTGCATGTCTTTTGTAACTTGGATCTTCAAATAAATCCTCATCATTGTGACTTTCTGAAAGTTGACCTATTTAGCATGTGGTTTACTTCCTTGTGTTCCTCTGCATCCCTGCAGAGGTGGTGCGTCTGCATTTCTGTTTCCCTGTTTACTCACTTCCTGTTTATTTTTCCTCTCCCTTGTTCTGTGTGCTTTCTGTCCAGTTTAGCGTCCCCTGGTCTCACTGACCTGTTCACCCCTCGTCTGTTGGTTCTGTGTCTCAGAAGTCTTAGTTCTTCTTCTGCGATCATTTTTGTCGTGGACGTGCAGCAGATGCCACGTTTGCTTTGCCACGTCTGCCGTCACTACATCCTACCAATGCAGCGATGCGCCACGCCGCACGTGTTCAGCACGTCTACGAGTCTCCACGACTCTCTGCAACTGTGTGTCACAACCCTGCAGAAGTTTCTGCCATGCACACATGATCTGTACGTGTTCTACATGCATCACATGGCATTAGGTTGCACGGTGTACGCTCAGTGCACCCGATGCGTACGCTTGTTTCCGTTTCCCATCCGCCGAGAATTTCTGCGTCTTGCTTGCAGTCACTCGTACGCTGCCCTCTGCAGAGCTCTTTGGACTTTAACTGCCAACTGGTTATTTGCTGTGATTGTCATGGTCCTGGGTCGATGGCGAGTTCAGTTTTTGTCATATTTTTGTCTTTACTGGTTTTACTCAGAGTTTGTTGTAGTTCTGCATTCTGGTTTTGGTTATAGTTATTGTGCTTATTTCATTCGGGTTTCTTCCCGTTTCCGTTTGATCGTGTTCAGTCTCCCTGCGTGTACCATGTTTAGCTACTTCCTGTTTTATTGTGTTAACTATACTTAGTGTTTAATTTTGCGTCGCCTCGTCTCGGCTCGGAAATTATGTTCAGCTGTGATACCACCTGTTGTTACTCCCCTCATTAGCCTTTGTGTATTTCAGCCCTTTGTCGCGTCCTCGTCAATGTAGCCGCTCGCGTTGCCACGAATGTGGACTTCCTTGTAAACTTTGTGTTTTGAGTTTCCAGTTTTGTGTTTTATTTTCAGTTTGTTGAACATAGTTCGAGCCTCAAGATTCTTGCATTGGGGTCCTCAGCGGAAAAGTGATCTTTGCATGACCGTCAACATTGGGTTTGATTCTTCTCAGATGTAACAAATTGTAAAAATTGCCTTTCTTTATGAAGAGTGTGTCTGATTTGTTCCACTGGATTCGCAGAGCAGGAAGACAGACTATGGCAGGCTAACGTGCCGCGTTAGCTTGTTCCCAGCGAATGGGGGGAGGGGGGGTATTGTGATAAAGATTTCGATCTGGTTGTCACAGCACATACAACAAGTGTTCCACGTCTACTCTAAAATGAAAAAGGCCAGTGAGTGAAGAGCATCCGTCACGTGGCCGTGCCAGTTATTGTGGAAGCTAACTGCACTGCTGCATCCCAACGGCGCTCCTGTGTCGCGGGTTTTTCCACCTTCATGTGAAGACCCTGTCTCTGAGTTTCTTCATGGCCTCTGTCAGTCATGGATCACAGCACAAAGGCAATTCCAACCATCTAAGATGCAATTACAAACTAATTACAGATTACCCCCTCCCTGCCTCCCCTCCTTCCCAGCCCCCCCACCTTTCCGTAATCCTTCCTCAATCCCCCCCACAGCTACAGTAACTCCTCCAATTATGTGCTCCCCCTCATGTCAGCTCACGGGAGGTTGTTGTTATTTTACATTCATAGGCACATGTTGTCGTACACTTTTAGTTTGACAGATGACAGTATGAAGATGACAGAAAGACATCATTTTGTGGTAGTGAGGAGTTTGTGTTATGTGCATGTGTTGATGGTGTCTGCTCAGTGAAGCATGAGTCTGGCCAAGACTGTTTACTCTGGGTAAATTATTGAACTTGTGCAAATGCTGGGGGGCCCCATACAATCAGTGAGGACACGTCACCTCGGGACGCAGCAGGGTTCTCTTTCTTCTTAAGCTTTGATTTTAGTGCAAATATCATAGCAGCATGATTCCAAGGCCTGATGCTTTTGTCCACACACATTTATGTTTCTTCAGAAACAGCAGCTAAAAATTCCCCGTGATGCTAAGTAACAGCATTGTGTGTTTACATGGGAATGTTCTCGGCTCTGTAGACATCCTTGACAGAATGTATACAGTCTGCAGACACGCACAGATCAAATGCTGTTGACTGCATACTGTGCATCCTCATTATATATTATCTGCTCCCATTCTGGTTGTGTCTACTGAGAGATAGAAGCTTGGATGCTGTTCTGCAGTGTCCTTGTTCGTGGATTAGACACAATTATATTTTACAGACTTATGAAAATCTGCAAGGACGTCTGACAAAACAAACGTCACACAGTTTGGGAGAATCTTCGGGAGCTGGCTACAAGATTAGCAGAAAAACAGCAGGGCAAAAATTTCTGTTTGTGTCAGAGTCCATTTAGGTTCTTGTAGTGTCAGAAAAGTGGAGCTAAATATGGACTCATTACACTGAAGCACATGGTGTGTTTCTCCAATTGCACGCAGAAAAACAAAAGCTGCTGAAGCAATTAAAACCAAGATGCAATATTGTAGAGTACAGATGTACTCTGAGGATTAGCAGCAGTGACCTCTAACCCTCTGGCTGCAGTTGACCTCTCTCCGAGCATGTGTCTGCACGTCATGGTTCAGCCCTGCTGTACAAGGTCCATCCCGGCTGAGGACAAAAGCCAGCACTGGTGCCCAATCCCCATCGTTCAGCTCCTAAACTAAGCAGATTCCTTTCTGGGATCATCACCCGTCACTGTAGCAGAGAGACCCTTCAGTGTAATGTGGAGGGAGCTGGCTGGGGGGTTGGGATGGCTGTGCTGTTGACCTGAGTAACCTTGTTGACCCCTAGGCCCATGTCCCCTTAATAAGTGTTGCCCTCCCCAGTGGTAACAGAATGGTCAAACATTATGTCAAGGGTAATTAAGGTCCAAACGCTCCTGACCCTGATCTAATCCCCTTTGAAAGGATCTCCAACTGTTTGCTGTGATTAACAAGGACTGCTGCACTGGGAGGATCTGCTGCTGGTGAGAAGGCTTTATTGGGCCCCCTTTTTTTTTATCACCACATAAAGTTTCCTCCAAGAACTTCAGAAGATGTCCACAGGTCCCAGAGACGACAAGCTAGTGCTTTGAGCTGCCACTGAACATTAGCAGCCAAATGGTCCGGCAGACTTTGGAAGCTATAAAGGATTCCCTCAGGTCTGATCATGTAGGCGAGCAGAAATGAAAGAACAACACAGCAGATACGAAGGGTTTTTCCGCAGATGGAAATAACACCCGTGCATGACTCGGCCGTTTTTCAGATTGTTTGGGGGGGATTTCTTAAAGGCAACAAAGCTAGCAGTGATAAATTGTTGCAGCAAATGCAATGGATACCAACTATTTCCCAGTATTTTACGTATCACAAATGTGAAAGCTGGCCAGAGAACAGCAGAGATAAGACTACAGGGCAATTTTCCAAATTGTGCAAACTAAATCTGACACGCAATCCAGGAAACGTGTCCATACCCAAACCTCAGGTTTTAACCGCCATGGATCACCGAGCCATGGGTCAAAGGAGCACAATGTGTAGGATACCCCAAAGTTTTTGCAGTTCAGATAGGTTAATTTATTCATTTATTGCATTTAACATCCATCACATCACTGGCAAACTGCTTAAACTTGCAGTCGGGACCAAAACCTTTTGGCAGTGGTACCGCTGTAGCATTAGGTTTCCTTTTAGCAGCTAAACAGGCTTTACTTTATAATCTAGAAGATTTTACCTTTCAAATCAGGTCACTTACGGGCGTTTTATTCTCACACGTCTTCTGTTATATCCATTTGGGTACGACAAATAGGTGAAAATTGCTCATAAAGCAGCAGACACCAACTTAACCCTGAAACTATGCAGGTCAGCAGTGGCCTGGTGGATGTTCAGAGGGTAATAAGGATGATAAAAAGAAGCAATCAGAGGGAAACATTCTGGCCCAGCGAGCTGTGCATAACAACCACATCACATTAGGCTGGTTGTGGGCCCCTGTAATAGCCCAGTTCCCCTGCAGACCCCGCACCCCACCTTGTACTTGCACCCTGACAAGTACAGACCTCTTGCACACACACACACACACACACACACACACACACACACACACACACACACACACACGCGCCCCGCCCCCCCACGCCACCCAGCACAACACACAGCAACGCCACACACAACACCCCCCAACCCCAGCGC
>VUQK01000632.1:6898-20967 GCA_015106715.1 Bujurquina vittata | reverse complement strand
AAAAAAAAAATTAAAAAAAAAAAAAAAAAAAAAAAAAAACACAGTAAAAAAAAAAAAAAAAAAAATCTATCCCAGCTGTGATTGGAAGTGACAGAATCCTCTCCCCAGGTTTTTAAAGTTAATTAATTCCCCTCCAAGGCGAGCGCGAAGGCAGAGTTGTGTGTCATTGTGCTGTTTGTTGCTGGGAGTGTTTTCAGTGGTGTTTGTCTTTCTGTCAGCAAGATTACACAAAAATGTATGATTCTTGCTGAGAGGTGGAGCACGGACAAAGAAAGAACCCATTAAATTATGGTGCAAATTTGATTGGCTTCTTTTTTTAAAGACTAGTATTGGTCCTGCCAATGGTC
Organism: Bujurquina vittata; assembly: GCA_015106715.1. Classification (NCBI taxonomy): domain Eukaryota; kingdom Metazoa; phylum Chordata; class Actinopteri; order Cichliformes; family Cichlidae; genus Bujurquina; species Bujurquina vittata. The sequence continues at coordinate 20,620 of VUQK01000632.1, read as the reverse complement.
CTGCACTGTATTCTCTGGGTCCCCTCTTACGTAAAGGAATGGTTTCACATTTTCTGAAATGCTTTTTAGGTCTCTGGGTGAGCGGTAGGTTAAAAACATGAGGTGAAAGCCATCAGCAGTCTGATAGCGCAGCTTTAATGGCTCACACTAGAGTAAAAATAGGACATCAACCTCTTTGTGACTGGGGAAAAAATAAATACAAAATTGTGGGTACTCAGCGTACATATTGAATTCTTTTGGCGTTTGGCAACCAACTGCAAGTAGCTGTGCTGATCACATTTGATCACAAGCGTGCAGGCAGATTGCCAACAAATTGTAATCAATCTGAGTCACTCTGCATGGATGAATAAAGCTCATCTATGACGCATCCCTTTGCTACAGGGACTCCAACTCAACTGATTGTGTTCTGGCTATATTTGTGAATTCTGCAGCGACGATGTAACTATTTGTGGAGGAATTTCTGAATCCCTCTTTCAAATCTACGAGGACTCTGAATATAAGTTGTTAATGAGAATTTATGTGCATGTGGACAGCAACAGATTTGCAGTTTTGATTTATCACACTCAATCGCTGTATTGTGACAAACGGAGTGCCGCTATTCAATCGCAAACTGATAGCAGACTGATTCTGTCCTATTGGTGTTTAATCGCCATGTTGAGCCACCAAAGTCGCTCTGAAGACAGCAGCTGACCGCAGGTCATCACTGAGCTGGTCTCTGTCTTCAAAGCAATGATTAAAAGGCAATGAGGCAGCACATGTAGCTCAGTGTATTCGGGAGAGCATTGCTAGCCGTTTACCTGATGCTAGTAAACATGTTTCCTGATCCCTCTTTTTTCCCCCTTTAATCCCTTGATATTCATATAATCCTTAGACCAAATCAAACTTAAATTAACAACTTGTTTCATGGGAAATATGTGGAGGAATGTGGTGGAGCCTTGTGGTCACCATCACATTTGTCATTTAAGCAACCAGTGGAGTCTCGAAAGGCAACACATGCATCAGACTGGCATGAGTGGAATCAATCATCTCATCCGTATCTGATGCATCGGGGACAACTTGGGGTTCAGTATCTTGCTCAAGGATACTTTGGCACGGAGACTGGAGGAGCTGGGAAGTGACTCACCGACCTCCGGATGGGTAGACAATCCACTCTCCCTCCTGGACCGCAGCTGGCCGGAATCTCGCCCAGGTATCCTCAGGAACAATGCTGAACTCCCAGTTGCCCTTGATGCATCAACTGGTATGTGATTGTGTGCAAGTGTTAGATAAGGTCCTTAGGTCAAGAAAAAAGGTCTTGTATGAATGTCTGTGACCAGGTGAATGAGGCTTGTAGTAAAAAAGTGCTTTGAGTGCTTTAGAGTAGGAAAGCACTATATAAGCACCAGTTCATTTACCATTTAAGACAAACAAGCACATTTTCCAGAATGCCAAACGTTTCTTCAGCATCATTTAGAATCCTAAAGGGCCACACTGGAACCTCTCAAACTGACAGGGAAAATGTATCAGCCTGTCAATTTTCTTGTCACTTGTGGCTTCTAGGAAATCTGTTTGCCATTCTGTAGCAGCAGCGTGCCTGAGAATAAATGTTTCCCAGCACTGGTTGCAGTTCTGAGGTATTCCCTCGTGTCCCGTTACCTTCCCATGTCAGAAGAAGGCTCATATGCTTCGTGCAGGGGACGATATGGATGCCAGCTTAAGCAGGAGTAGGGTCCCCATCTGGAATGTTTTCCTAGGTGTCATTTTCTCATTCCTTCCAATGTCTCTGAGTGCAGGAGTTTAGTGAGGCTCAAGCACACTGAAATAGCATCGGGATCTGTACTACGCAGCAATCCCGTCAACTCTTTTGGCCTGAGTCCACTTGACCTACAGCTTTTAAACCCTTCACCGAGCCACATTTTGTTTTTGTTTCACACATATACTAAAGAGCTGCAGCCCAGAAGGTCTTTACTACTGTGAGTTACAAGAATTTTTAAAAAATGATCAAAACTGCCAACTTTTGAAGTAGTATATCAGCCTTTTTAGAGCAACAAAACTATGAGGTGAATATGCAAACATGCTCATTTTGCCAGTGTTGGAGATTGCTGAGCCCAACCACCTACTGTTTCTCTAACTCAGGATAATGGTTGAGGCCTTCTCCCAGTTGAGGCCTTATCCTAGCCTTATTGGTCACACCGTGGACAGATCACCAGTCTGTCACTGTACTAGCAAAGAGACACAAGCACATACTGTCACATCCACACCTACAGTATGTCACATGTTAAAATCCCAAATTGAGCTAATAGGCACAAGCGGGTCATGCAAATAACTGCTGACCCGGAGCATCGAACCCAGAATCTTTTTGCTGTGTGGAGACGGTACCAACCACTGCACCCATATTATAATGAATAAATATTACTATTACATAAAGTTGAGTTTTAAATTTATAATTTTTGATCTTGGAGAATCTGGTGGGGAGATTGGAAAGTTAAGATTGGAAACGACTGATTTGATTACTACACGTTACAGTGCAGAATCCAGACTAGTATTCTTTCAGCTTCATGCTTCACCGTATTCAATTTATTATAAAAATGCTGTATATAGTGAAGGTGCAAAGTCTTAGTTTTGATTGAATGTGACTCGGGGTGGACTGAGAGTTGGAGAGAGATTGAGGGGGACTATTCTGAGGCGTACACAGGTGACCCTGCAAATGGTAATAATGATTCTCTAAATAACAAAAATCAGGGACATCAGCTGGAGCTGGGTTGCCAAAATAAACATCTGGGTTAAATCTGTTAAAGCAGGTATACAAAGGAACACTGCAAATGAGTTGATAGAAGGATGACTGCAAGATCAAAAAAATACCCGAATGTCCAGAACCTTAAAGGATTCCCCACAAGATGCAAACCACATGCAGTGCAGGCTGCACTTTATAAGAAACATGCAAAAAAGAAGGCAACAGAGTCCTGGAAAAGACTGAACTAATTAAAATCAATTTCTATCAAAATGATAGAAAAAGAAAATGTTATAACCCAAAGCATTACCTCACCTGTCAAACACAGGTGCTACTGTTCCTGTTGGGCATGTACAGTATAGCTACTAATGGATAAAAGGGCTGAACTTCATAACTTTCTACAAAATTCTTGCAAAGTTAATGCATCTTATTCACACATTTACAAATGCACTAATAGATGGTGAGCACCAGACATAGAATAGCTTTCTCTGATAATTATAAGTGTTAAATTCCACCTATGTCAGGGTGCAGGCATCAAACCAGCGTGTGTATTTTTTCTGTTTTTATGAGTGTTTACAGCCACCGATGTTTGCAACACTGTAACTGCGATGATGAACGTCAATAACCATCCTGACATGCAGATATGACATCTGCAGCTTTCTGGATTTTAAAAAAAGCATTTTTAAATTCAGTGATTTTTTTTAAATTCAAAAAATATTCAATGATTTTTAATCAATTTAAGTATTATTGACAATCTTTAGGACAAAAACATGAACAAAGTTTACAAATTAAAATGAGACACTGAAATAGACACTCATCTACTTCATTTTCTTTCTAAACTAAAATTATAGAGCCATGTTTTATTGCCTACAATAATTCTTTATGGTTAAACAGTAAAAAACCAAAACAAAACAGTATCACTCCAACTTCTGCAAATTCTGTTTTCAAAATGTTGTAATGTCCAACTCCAATTTTAAAGAAACAGTCATGGACTCTTGCATGTACCTGTGAAAGGTGAGCCCATGATCCAGTTTCCACTGTAAAATGTTTGAACAAGTCCACGCAGCACCAGAGTGATGCACCTTTGTTTATGTGTGCCACATCCAATATGGCGGCAACGTTGACATACGATTCAGCGCTTTATTTCACAGGATTTTAGCTTTGGAGCTTCTGATAAATTCAGCAGTGTCCAGTCACATTGTGCTAAACCTCATACGAATACAATCTGAATGTAGGAGTGTTCTGATTTTTACCAAGACTGGGAGACTCTGAAGCCGAACGTGACACAGGAAAATCAGTGCAAAGGCATCTTCCCAAACTCAGAATGCACACTGGAGATGAGCAGATGTGAAGCAAATGAGGAGATCGCTGTTGGAGAATATGCAGGTGCAAAACTTAGACTGGAGAGCGAAAGGCTGAGGCGCTGAATACTAGGATTCAGGGTTAGTAACTTGGAAAACACTTTAAGAGATAAATAGTTACGCTAGGGAGCCTGGGTGATAATTCTACAGACACTAACATGAGTAGGAGGGTATCCTTAAAACTGTGATTAAGTGATAAGTGGAGTGGAATCAGGTGTGCCAGCTAAGAACCAGTGCAAACCGGTAGGTAGCCACACCTCTGAGGAACGTATGAACACACAAACAGAGAGAGGCAAAGAGAGAGAGAGACAGATCAAAAAAGCAGGTCAGCTCTGCAGGCAAACGGGGCCATAACACAAAGTGTGAGTAATAAAAGCATATTAGGTTAATAGTCCTGCATGAGTTTAATCAAACTATGAATATACAAACTGCATTCAGCTATCCAACAGAGGGATTAATGAGGCAACATGTTGCTTGTTTCCAAGTTCATTCTGCTCTCAGCACATCACCCGAATATCTTCATTCAGATCTCTAAAGCATAAATGACTATTACCATTGCTGCTATATTAACAAACAATATACAGTATATAAACCTGAGCCTTTTATAGTAAAAGACACAAGCAGCTGCCCCTGCAGGCCTGTAAATAACATGACAGAGCAGATGGGGGTAAAAGTCACAGTGTGAGGTCTCAGTGGGTATGTGGTTGTATGGTTTCCAGTGTGTTTGTACATTCTGCTTAAACTATGTTTAAAGGATAACACCGGATAGTTCAAGACACCATTTCTCCTGCCACCATGTGTAATTCATCTGCTGCCAGGCGCAGTTTAAATCTTGGAAGTCACTTAGGTTCACTATTGTCTGAGAAAACTGTTGACCGCATTGGTCAGCGTTACTCAACATGATAGTGAGCAGAGACATTGTTCTTTGTCCTGAAACAACATAATTAAGGCCCAGCAACTGGTCTTTCAGTCTATTAAAAGTAGGTCCTTTTTAGGGCAACAGAAGTGTAAACAAGGCAAAGTGGATACGTGGGAATTTCCACATTTCACTTCTCTGCTGCAGGTTAGCATTAGCAGCATGCAGCACATGCGTGAGTCTCATTGATTAACATGAAAATAAAGCTTGTTTGTATGTTTAGATTGGCTAAGTTAAATGTGAAAGGCAAGACAAGAAGGAACTTTGTATCAGCTAAAAGTGACATTTTCTCCTTTTATAATATGCACACTTCTTTTCAGGATATCTACAAAGTTCAGTCTGCAGCTTTATTGGTTAAATACATCGAGAAAGGCACGCAGCACATTTCTGAATCGATGACAAGCTTTGAAAACCAGACATGAGACTCAGACGGAGCTTTACAAGGCTGTTAAGTGGAAAATTGATATTGTTCTCTAAACACCACGTCGCTGTGATTTTATCACTTTATCTAACTGGGAAAAAAACTTTTTTTTTTTTTTGGCTCTGACCTTAAAATATTCATATCAACAAGACATTATCCAATGTGATGCAATGACAGTAACCTCAGCATTTGGAAACTAATCAATACCAACACATGATGACATTATGCGTATGAATGCTTGCATGCTGACTGAAAAATGTCTTTTCATTAGACACCAGTTATCTCCAATAATTACCAATGTTAATCATGGTTTGGGGTGTTTAAATGATCAAATTCAGACATCCCAAAAATGCAAAAACAGACCTTTGACTTTCTCAGTGATCCCAGCCTTACTGTTCAACCACTTGTTGCTTCTATTTTAAGCAGGGTCGTGCCCCCACACAGCATGGAGCCTGAATTACATGGTGTTCAGGAATGGGCACCATAGAGTACGAGTGCAAACAAAGACTTGATGAGTACTGCTTTAAGCAACAAAGTGGAGAAAGCCATGGACAGTACCAAAAATAAAACAATCAGAAGAAACCAAACCATCCAGTTCTTTGCCTGACCATAGCCCAGACACCAGCTTTAAACATCTGATGCAATACTTGGATGAGCTTAAGACAACTCTAAGAGAACCTTGGAGAGCAGCTGAAGGCCCTTTAGCACAAATTTGACTTCAGCCAAGGACTAAAACATGTCCAACAGAAAATGACAACAACAACAACAAAGGAAATATGAATATGCTTTAAATTGTTATACATCTGTCTTGTACATTCAAGGATGTACAAGACTACTGCTCACAGCCAAGAGCTTTTAAACTCTTACATTGGTGCGTTAAATCATTTTCAAATATAACTGTTTTGATATTTAAATAAATACACACACAGCCGTGCGCGTTGCAGAGAAAACCATTCGGTAGTCACACAATGAGCTCAGCATGGTTGCTGATGATATCTAGATGCATCTAGCAAATCTTGACATTTTGAATTAAATGCTTCCTTGTAATGTGACAGAAATGCATCCACTGTGAAATAGACTCCCAGTCTGCAGCACTGCTTTCAAGCGCATCCATCACAGTGATGTCATTCCCCATGGGTACCTGCTGCTTGCACACAATCTCAAAAACGCTGATAATATCAGACAAAGTAAACACATGAGTGGTGAAGATAGGCGAGCATGTATGAAGGCAGACGTAGTTCTCAGGAGTTAGCAGACCAAACCACAATGATTATTGCACTTTATTGTGCTTTCTGTCCCCCCTCATGTGATGTAAGGCAGCTTAAATAAACACAGTATTACCAGCATTACTACAATTATCACCTGGCATCATTTTGTAGTCATAATAAGGCAACTCTGTTAACGTTCCTTCACCAATGATGTGATACCTTTGGAACCTGATTTAGCTTTTTGATTGTTTTTGGATGAGGTATGGCGCCACCATCTCCAGTTCTGATAATGTACATAGATTATTGTCATTCTGTGACTGTGGCATTGTTGACTGCTGGCATGCAAAAACAATGTGAAAATGGTGTCTTTATTGAATTGTGCCTCAAGATTGAAACTGCAAGAAATATATGGTTTGGGTGTCCGATCAGGATGTCTTCAATGTGCCCGGCGCACTGACCAGGAGAGAAACCTCAGGTTAGAACCAGAAATTGCTGGAAAGATTATATATTTGGCTTGGGATCACCAAGGAGGAACTGGGAAATACTGATGGGGAAAAGTGACCATGAAACTTCTACAAATAATTGGAAAAGGATGGATGGATGGATGGATGGATGGATGGATGCTCTTGCTAACTTAACATAAAATAAGAATCAAATGAAACTTCTCAGAATTGGACTTTTACAGTTTTAAGAGTAAAATGCAGTGTTCTTTAAAAAATATAAATTCTTTATCAGTTAATAACTGATGTCTCCTGCCTGTGGTGTAACCTAGTAACAGTATCCCAGATGTAACCAGTCCAAGTAGCCCATCACTGTAAACTTTATCACAGTAGTGCAAACTAACCAGGGTAGCCTGCACTAAACTGCCTGGTATTTTAATGCAGCCTTTGAATAACACTAAATTATTGTATTCCAACTTGTTTTGCAAGAAATTTCACCAATCAGCATTTTCATGCATAACTCATGCAGATATCTATCTATCTATCTATCTATCTATCTATCTATCTATCTATCTATCTATCTATCTATCTATCTATCTATCTATCTATTTCCTTAATATTCAGGAAGTAACTCCATGCCATCTCTGGATGCAATGACAGGTGGCAGCACATGAAAAATGAACTCATTTAATAGTAAAATGCGTCAACTTACCAAATTACTCATTAACTGAAGGTGCTGGTGCACCTTTCCGGCCCACTTTAACCCCTCGCTGTTGTGAGCAGCTTCATGAACTGGCTTATCCCCAGCTGACGCAGTGATGTTGAGATCGGAGCTCTGTGGCAGTCATGATCTTTTCTGCATTCCTGTGTATGAAGATAGGTATGATTGGAGTTGTTGCTATGCGACAGAAGAAATTTTGGTTGAGAGGAGAGGCTGGAGGGTAGAGGTTATGAAGGACGAGCGACTTAATGAGTGCCAACTAATCCAAAGTTGAAACTTAGCTTGGCTTGCTTTACCTTACCATCTCTTTATATTGTTATATTACTACCTTCCTTCCACTGTGAATTTCCCATCCTCCCACCCACCTACTCAACTCCCTTCCTTCCTTCCTTCCCTCTTTCCTCTCTTCCCCTCCCAATTAGACTTATTTACTTCCCAAAACCTAATCTCTAAAACATCGACAGAGGCTTTAGCCCTGGCTCCCCTGAGGCAGCTCTCCTCCTCCCAGCCCCCTCTCCCTCTCTCCTCCCCTGCTTCTCTCTGTCTTTTGTTCTGCATGATGAGGTCATGTTCGAACCATTTCTCTTTGGGACTTCGTGTGATACAAGCCCAAACAGAGGGGAGCCAAACCTCTGTTCACACATGAGATCAAGATAGTCGGGGGCATGTTTCCACACATTGCCCCTGGGCCTGCGACTGCATAGGTGTGTCTGTGTGTGAGGGAGCCAGAGGTTCACTCACGAGACCTGATCATTAGCTTGTTATTTTAATGATGGTAATGATAATGGAAACGTAATAACTCTTTCATTAGATGCTTGTTTCACTTGTGTCATGCAAGAGGAATCCTAAACATACTGAAAAAAAAGACTTTAATTAAAGAAATAAAGTCCATGATTATGTGGGATTTCATTCAAGGGATGTTCATTTGTTTTGTTTCATCGCTGTGATGCTGTGAGATGTGGGAAATGCTCGGGCACTGCTACAGATGTGAGGAAAACATTTGCTCTATTTGATCTTTTCCAACATTGGTTTAAAGTAATTCTCAGGTGCTTTGGCCCGAGACAAAATGATGTTTAACACATTGGTTTTGCTACCAGTGCAAGTTCTAATGCAGAATGTGGCTATGGGTGGGCACGATTTGGTCACATTGCAAACACAACCTGGTCCTAAACTCGAACTGAACTTTGTCCACAAACAGCTGAAGTCGTTTCTGCAATCTTCACATGTAACAAAATGCCATCTTGAGTAATTTTCAAATTGACCATTTTCAAACTTTATAAGCTAATGTTGTGATAGCACAATCACCAGATTCATGGCATGCAGCTAACTTACAGCTAGCTGGCTAACTACGCTAGAAGTGGTATTGATGTAATTCATAATAATGAACTAATGTTAACATCATGTTATATTGATTTTAGCTGTTAGTTAATCATATGATGGCACAAAGCAAAGATATAACATTTGCTTTCCATAGTAACAGTCACCATGGAGGCTGTAATTAGCTATGCAACATTTATATAGACAAAATATTGAATTCGGGTGTTCAGTGCCAAACATTTGTGAAAGATAGGCCGTACTGAGGAGCTCGCTGAATTCGAGTGTGATACTGTAATGAGATGCCGCCGTTGCAACAAGTCAGCTCATGAAATTCCCTCCTAGATGTTCCACAATCAATGTGGTATTATTGCAAAGCGTTCAGGAACCACAGCAACTCAGCCATGAAATGACAGACCACGTAAAGTTGCAGAGCAGGGTTGCCGCGTGCTGAGGCGCATAATGCGTTAAAGTCACCGACGTTCTGCTGACTCAGTGACGGCAAAGCTCTGAAGCTCTTGTGGCATTCACATGAGCACAAAAACTGTGTCGGGGGCTTTATGGGATGGCCCCTGCAGGTGTAATGTGTAGGTGGCCCAGTGATTTAATCAATATAATGTATCTGGTTACTTCATCGTGTTAAAATTACTTTATTGTCATTATACTGAAAATCAGATACACGGTACGCACACTGGTCTTCCAGTCGTTAAACAAAAACACACGGCACATGGTTGATACAATATTGCAACATTGTCACTGTTCAGTGCAAACTTGCCTGCAGTGTGTTTGGTCCCAATGATCTACACATTTGCACACAGCAGTTTAGTCCTAACCCTCACACACGCAGCATGTACAAAAATCGCCGGTTCGATTTTTGCTTTACCCTCTCGAGCAGAGTCACGAACACTGAACCTCCAAAGAGGACCATCTCAGGCCATTTGCAGTTTCTCCACTTTGCATCAAACCGCATGTGTTTGCATGTAAAAGAGGCCACGTGGAACTTCTTTCCTTTTAGCGCTCTTTTAAAATTTGCCAAAGTGATGTGAAAGAAATCTGTTTAAATAGTAAAGAGAAGAGCTGGAGCGGCAGCCATGGCAGTAACTACTCGGTGAGCAGTTGCATGACGAGTGTGACTTTTTGGTGTGACCACATACAGATGATGAATCATCAGCAGAGACAATCTGAAGCACTGGCTTCATTCTTCTCACTTTTCTTGAAGGGAATGACTGTTTTACCTGAAACGAAGTAGCTTTCAGTACTGCATTTAACTCAGAGTTTGCGTCCGGATGGAGAAAAAAATTAAACGCATCTTTGTTCAGTGTCTTTTTTTAAATGGTGAACAGTGGTCTGGGCCTAGCGCTGCCAGTCCATTTCTCAACACCACAAACCGGACAGTCTTAGACTTGTAACTTGTCCGTCTATCCCTGCACACACCTAATAAAGCAGACTGCTCCCTTTTGTTGTGCCCTCGTCCTCCACCCCCACGTCCCACAAGGCCACTCACTGGGACCCATAAACACTTGGTAACACATGCAGCTCTTGAATGAAGTGCAAAGTCACTGCCTCTGAGTAATAGGTGTTTTCTCTCTCTCTGTGGCTGCCTGTAACATTTCGTCAAGTCTTTACTGTGGTTTATTTGCTGCGACGTTCTTCCCCAGCAGAAGGAATTAGTAGAAATCTTAGGGATGACAGCACGGATCAGTTTGATTGTTTAAAAGTAAGAGAGAAAATTCATTGCAGGTGCAGTAATTAAAAAAACAAACAAAAAAAAACGACATTATCGTGATTAGAATGACAACAGGCTGAAACATTAAACATTAAATGTGTCCCTCTTTGTTATTTAAAGAAAGAGGCTGGTGCAGAAATGTCAGCGGCACCCACTTCTGATTAATATTATTTTACACGTGTAACCATGGGGATGGCATTTTTGTGTATCAGCCTCTAACGTGTGTTGGTGATGTTGTTTTGGTTTCCACTCTGGGCAAATGAAACACACCTCAGCAGCTGAGGGCTCCCGCTGCAGAAAGAATGGAGGAAAAAAAGCTCAACAGTAATGAGACATGAGAATCGCTTCAAGCTAGACTCACCTTGAGCTGAAGACTCTGAAGGATGAAAAAAGGTGAAGCAGTTTCTGGGCTGCGTGCACCTTGACACAGTCTTCTATTAAGCTTGAGGCTTACTTTTGTGGCCCCTGCTTGTTCTCCTTTTTTTGGAACTGGCATAGCGGTCTTGGAAGCTGCAAAGATTAAAAAATGCATGCCTCTGCCTGTCTCGTGTAAGAGCAAATGCATGTTAGCGGCGCAACTTTATTTCACTTGAGGCGATCACCATTTTCATATCACTGACACTTAACACATTAATGAGATGTTGGAAGCATTTGGGATCTGTGGATGACTGAATGGGTGTTACGCCTCCCCTCAAATCCCTGATGTGGTGCTTGGCGGAGGGTTGAGACAGCGCCTGTCACGTCATTTTGGACATGTTGGCGGGTGGTCCGCCAGTGTGTGCGGGTCAACAGAGCTCTGGACTGCTGTCTTTCCTCTCACACCGACTCTCCAGCACTCCAGCGCTGCAGATTCACTGAGATTTGATTCGAATGCTCAAACTTAAACTGACGTAAGAAGAAAAACACATCTCCCGTGCAAAAACTTTCTATTATCGAGACAGACACGGGGTCATTCTTTATTCAAGCTGCAATTCTGAGACAGACATAAAGTAATTTTTTATTCAATGCCTGAATCTGGAGCAGCCTGGAAGGAGGCAGACACAGAAACTACCCCAGGTTACACTTACTGCAGCCCAGGAACAGCTATCACAGCGCTTTGGGAGCATTAGCTGCGCCATATTGGTGAGGAGATCAGCCAGGGATATTGCCAGCAAACAAGACGCACATCAGCACAGTGCCAAAAATAATGTTCCACTTCTTACACGAGACAAAGTCCATATTTGGATCTGTAAAGGAGATCGTAGATTAACTCAGTAAGCCTGTGAGCCAGGAGAGTGTGGTCCATGTCCAGTTTGGGCTCTAGATTTAGTAAAAGGTCATGGTTTGGCTTAAAATATACCTCTTCACAACATAAACACAGTGTGTTGAATTATGCTTATGCAATGTGTTTAAATGAGACGCCTCGTTTTTTCTTCTTCTTACAAGCATCCATACGAGTGACGAGTAGGGAGTGAGTTTGCATCACTGTTGTGTTAACCCTTGTGTGTAAGAGCACCTTATTCATATCTGTGAGACACCAGGGACTTTGACAAACGGGGGCGTATTTCGAGAGCAGGCTGGTCTGGATGTGACTAAAGGCAGATCCTCATGGATCAGACTACTGATTTTATCAGCGAGCAGCGCACTACAGAGCGTAAATGAGTGTCCAACCGCCAAATGGCTACAATGAGTGCCTCATATGAGCACATTCCCAGCTCAAAACAGCTGGGGATGTGAGTCCAAGCATCTCTGCTCTTGTTTCTCGTCATTCCAGTGCAAAAAAAAGGTGTAATTATCTGATATATATAATATTAAAGAACGCAAAAAAGAAACGATCCCTTCTGACTTGAAGTGGGCTGAGCAGTAAGAGTGGTGAAGTGAGCTTGGTATTTTGGAGTGGGGAAGGGTTTGGGTATTTGTCAAGTTGGCACTTAAGTGCAGACAGCACATATCTCCTTGTCAGCTACGGCACTGTTTGTTTTGGATCATGTCCATATTAAATAGATATGTCCAGCAGCCAGGTTTTCCTGACAATTAGTGACATGTACGAATTTTCTTTGGCAGCACACCAACCAGTTTGTTTGTGTAACCTCAAACGAAAACGCAGGCAGATTTCTTTTCAATCCTCTCCATAAAAAGATAGGCCGGTTTGATAACAGCGTGCAAAGCAGTACAACCTTTCATCCTTTGTGAGAGCTAATCCTTATACCAGCACAGTTGCTCTGTCTCACTGCTGCATCAGTCGCAACTCAACACACCCAATAAAAAAGGGCTCTGCTAATGTTTAAAGGCGCTGTCTGGAGACAATGGTAATATAATACCAGCAGTAACATGGATGCTGGCATTGCTGGAAGCCGTGCCAGCGCGGACAAACTGCCTCATAACCGCTGGGAACAGCCATTCATCTCTAGGGCTGGCAAAAGGATGCTGCTTTTGACCATAGGGCGGAGGGTGGAAACCATGCAGGAATTTCAGTCAGCAAACTGGCAAGATGGACAGTGGTATGCTCTGTAAGGGCAGTGCCCCTGAAGAATCCGAGGGTGATGGTCAAGAGAAGAATGCAGAGACTGTGCCAGGGAGCCATGGCGGCGGCAAGGTTTCCACACCACAAACCTCGCCAGGCATGTGCACAGATATGCCTGTTGGGGGGTGAGCGTGACCTCTTATCCCTCTGTTGACCGTATATTAAAAGGCCATATGAAATCAAAGACTGGAAGGTCCATAAAGATGCGCTGTGAGCGCGAATGACTGACAGATTATGGCTACACCACTGCTGCACAGGGGTCACATCGTTTGTCATGCAGAAGCATACACACTGTGGAACCGTTTCCATGCTTTTTTTTTTCTTAATTTCAATATGAGGAAATGACTCCGGAGATACTTTGATATCATACGCACAGCTAAATGTCAAAGTATCTCCGAAGTC
>VUQK01000628.1:26551-43547 GCA_015106715.1 Bujurquina vittata | reverse complement strand
TCCTCCTGCGCTGCCAGTCCACCGAAAGCGGTCCTCCTCCTCTCCTATCTCTCTCTCTCGCGCGCGCGCGCGCACACACGCACACACACACACACACACACACACACACACACACACACACACACACACACACACACAGGGAGAGAGAGTATGGCTATTTCTATGAGGACATTAATCATAGCACTCCCAGGCCCCTAAGCCTAGCCCTAACCTGAATTTAGTTCAAACCTGAACCCTAAAACAGATGAAGGTCTGTCTCAAAGTGAAGACTGGAGGAAATTCCCTCATGACCTCACTCCCAACTAAAGTTCAGACTGGTCCTCACAGAGACAGCCATATGAGCAAACATGTAGGAAGACCCAAACCTCAGACCAATAACAGTGAATATGAGGGATGACTTACATGTTTAAAATATCAGAATATGAATAAAATTGACCTCAGCAGTGACATCCCTTCATTTACACCCATTACATTTCTGTATACTCAAACACTTGAAGAAACACAATAAGAAAACATAGCTGCAGCATAAAATTTTTCACACAAGGGATAGAGGGGAATCAGCAATTTCATTTGTAGAACACAAGACACAGATACAGCATTGATACACAAATATATTGCATAAAGGTCCTTTTATGTCAAGTATTACTACAGTTGTGATTCTACCAAGGGTAGGAGGAATGGCTTTTTAGGTATGCTCATGATCTGCATCGGTAAGCCAAGAGACTCGGTTCGATGCAAAGACTTATAATAATAATGCTAACATGAGGAATGTTTCTAAACAGAGTTTTGCAGACATGTTGCACACATGTATTCTTATTAGACACGACACAAAAAGGATATCTGCAATAACCAGTGGGTCATGGTTTAGCATGTGTGCTGTATTTAGGCATTTAATATTGGAGAAGAAGGAACAATTAAGGTAATAACTCATAGAATAAGGGAAAAGAAAAAGACTGAAGTAAAAAAAAAATGAAGAAAAACATGGAAAAATTTGGAGGAAAAATATTACTAGCAGAAAAAGAAAAGAAGAAGAAAGTTAAGTTTATTTTTATTGTGATATGAAGCTAATGAACTCTGGTTTAGTTTGTGTGTCAAATTTAGGCTTTTTCAGTACGACACCTTGTGCTTTTATTTCCAATGTTCTCCAACCTGGAACTTCCTCCTGGCTTTGCAGCTGATATCAAATTAAAGTTTAAAATAAAGTAGTGTGTTTAGGCAGCGATAAGCATTGTGTGTCAGTATTCAGGACATTATCTCACTCCTGGCATGAGTTTAGTCACCTTACGAATCTGTACCACAAGTTTATTGACATTTCTCAGTGTTTGGCAAGCTAGCCATTTCTTCAGCTGAGGCGCAGTGAAACCAAAGATACATGATTTATCTTTTTTTTTTTTGCAAAAAATATTGCTCTGTTCAGGCTCTTGTTCACTGCATTTCATCTGTTAGCACCTTTGCTTCTCGAGTAGCAGCGACCAACAAATGACTTAAATTAAAATCTCTTTTTGTCATTTGACACAGAAGGTTCTAAACACAAGAGAAGGTCTTATTTCCCTTTTATTTTTGTCTCAGTTGTGCTTTTTTTTTTCTAATCTAAAGACAGACAGTAGCAAGAAAATACACACATTCCTGCACAGTCAGCACAACATGAAGCCTTTTAATATTGCTTATGTTTGTCTAGGTTCATATTACTATTTTCTTCATACAAAATAAGTTTGGGATTTTGATTGTGACTGCATAACATACAGCATGCAAATTCCAGCTGCAACTTAGCAAACAGGTTTGAAGTCTTTATCATGCAGTGGACATATCTTCTCATCTATTACTATAAAATGAAATGCTCAAAGCCAAACCAATAAGTTCCTGTAAATTTATGTTCGGTTAAGAATTCAACCTACTTAAGTTAAACAGAATTTTTGTGACACTTACTTAACATGCAGCTCAAATAATTTAGAAGTAATTGCTGGTAAAGGGATTAAGTGCTACTTTAAACGTATAGCTTCACAGAACTTTTTTTTATTGCGTGTCTCCTATAGTCAAATAAAGATACACTGAAAACTGTTAGTAAAACAGTAAAAACAAAAGGGAGAACCGGACCCAAAACCTAGTGTAAAAATGCCTCCATACAACAGATTTGACATACAGTACCAGGCAAAAGTCTGTGTGTGCAAACCTTTGACTGGTACTGTATAAAGACTGGCATGAAGAGGTGTAACCGTCAAAGCAGCACAGTTAAAAGTCTGTCACACATAACTACACGTACACACAGAAAAATGCCTAATCTGATGTGACTCTACAGTAATAGTTTACAGTACAAACTACAGCATAAGTATGTCTGATTCTCTAAACACCTTTACATTTCTAAAGACTACTGTTAGATTAATGCTGATTGACTGCTGCATTCATTTTGGATCTAGATTTGTTCAGATTGTTTTAATCTCTGATGTCTGAGCTTTAATCTCTTGACTGTAGGCAGGTGAAGCTGCAGAAATACTGTAATCAATAAAGTGCATTAAAGTGGATAACAGCACAGAAACAAAACGATAACAGCCGCTTTTTACAAAGACCGTAAGTATGGCTCCGTTTTTGGCCAACTTCCTCTAATGTGACCCTTAAGTTAGTGTTTGCACAGTAACAAGTAACAGCATCAAGAAAATACTTAAAGGGTGTTTCAGATACCACTTTAGTAAACGTCACGCATAATTTTTCATCTCATGTAAGTAATCACATGAGAGGGAGCTAAATTAGCATTTAAGAGTTCCATTTTTGCCTCTGAGGAGCAGAGTAGTGTACAGGACTGTCACATTAGATTTTTTTATAAAGATACACTAACATTGCTTGTTTGTTGCGGACGCACAGTGGAACGCTGGCAGACGATCTTCAGTAAGGAATCTGGTTCTGGTAATACTGCAGCATGTCGTATGTTTTGCTCCTGTTGAAATGGACGTAACAAAAAAATCTATTAGTGCAACAGTGTTAAAGGAATAATGCTGAAGGTAGGGGTATGCTAATGAAGTACTTTTAGGCCAGATTCTTAATAGATGTACTTTATAATCCTCAAAAGATACTATACAATGATAATTCATTCAGCCTAGCTTAGTTCTCATTAATGTCTCTCCACCTGTGCTGCACATAAGGAGAGTGACACATCTTATTCTTGCATTCGATGGGGCTCTATACGGCTTGGCAAAGGCCTTATATTTTTGATTGCTGTAACAACTGCAGCACAAATTAAGTAATGTAAGTAAAATCAGCACAGAAAGGTGGGATAGTTCTTACCTGCTACTGAGGAAACAGCTTTGGATGACTTTGATGATGAACGCCGCCGCTTCTTTTTCACTCATTTGTGGATTAAAACGTCCCCTGAAAAACACAACCCCACCCCACAAAAAAATGACGATCAACATGAACTTTTTTTGAGAGAAGAAACATAGTTTCACAGTCTAGTGTAACTGTGCCTTTATGTGTATGTACATTGATTCTTTTGACTGCAGTGACCCCTTTTTGTGTTGCTTCCTTTTATTTCTTCAAATACTAGTTTCTATAAAGCTTTAATCTCAGATAAACAGGCAACATTTCATTCTATAGTTGATTTTTGACATAAATAAGTACAGAAGGAAAAACATTCACATCCTACTGTTGAACTTACTTGAGGAGTTTTATGGTTTGTCCTCTAAAGCACGGCAGCCCAGTGTCCAGCATAAGGGTCACTAGAGAAACCACTGCATCCATGTAGGGCCTGTTTGTTCAGAGAAGACCCAAAATGAAGTTAAACTACACTTTAATTCAGTTTTATTTATAAAACGCTAAATCACAACAATCGCCTCAAGGCTCTTTATATTGAAGAGGGGTCTGAAAGCTGAAGGCTGTACCTCCCATTCTAATTTTAAATATCCTAGGAACGACAAGTAAGCCAACAGTGTGAGAGCAAAGTGCTCTATTGGGGTGGTACTATGAGGTCTATGAGATAAAATGACTCCAAGATTCTTCACAGTGTTACTAGAGGCCCAGGTAATGCCATCCAGAGTAAGTATCTGGTTAGACAGCATGTTTCTAAGATTTTCAGTACCAAATACAATCTATTCCATTTTATGTGAGTTTAGAAGCAGAAATTTGACTTAAGACATTCATGCAGTTTAACTAATTGGTGTTTGTCATCTGACTTCATGGATAAATAAGTCTAGGTATCATCTACATAGCAATTGAATTGTACAATAATACCTAAAAATTTTATTTTCCTCACTGACGAGTGAGGGACAGAGACCTTAAAATAGCAGACAGTTGTTTTTGTTGGGGCTTTCATACCGTACAGCCAGATATCCTCGGACACACATTTCCATGAACCATTTAAAAGGTGTGGCCTCCATCTTGCCTCCCATGATCATCACCATCTCATCCGTCAGCTTGATGTCTGGCTCCCAGCCCAGGTTTCCGCCAGGAGAGCTCTCAAACATGAAGCCAAAATCTGCAAGAAACAAGGTAGAAATAAAAAAAACTATCAGCATTACTCTGTAAAATAAGAAAAATTCATCAATTAAAAAAAAACAAACAACTTTCCCTGCTGTTATACAGACTCATTTAAAAAAATGTTGCTCAGTTCTGACCAATAATTAATAACAATTAATAACAATGATAAATAATAAGATGATAATAATTACTGAGGTATTAACTAGTGAGTGTGGGCATTTAAGATAAAAAAAAGAAAGAAAGAAAGAAAAGAAACATTCAGACCAAGGCCACACGACCCACCTATGTGGATGAGGTGGCCCTTGCTGTCCAGCATGATGTTGCCGTTGTGTCTGTCTTTGATCTGCAGCAGAAACAGCAGCAGGCTGTAGGCGGCCATGCTGCGAATGAAGTTATAACGAGCCTGCAAAAAGGGGAAAAACGTGCTAATGAGCTGAAATCATGCTTGTTTCGCATCATATTTAAAGAAAGATTTAAAGATGACAGTGAATGAACATGTCCCCTAAAAGGTTCAAACGAGGATTTGGTTTTCTGCTTTTATAAATTAAGGGACTAATTGTCAATTTTAGGGAAAAAAAACAGGTTTGACCTTGTTGATGACAGATAAAACTGTTTTTTTGAGTTTTCCAATTAGCGTGCACAAAGTTAAGAGTCAGGCTTCCAAATTAATTAAAACTCTGCCTGCTTATTAATATAAACTGGAGGTGCTGATACATTTAAACTAACATACTTATTTGTGCTTTAAACAGATTTGTTTAAGGAAGAATAAATCGATATTGTGATCAATGTAGGGACTTAGGGAGAAAGAGACCTAATGTTTAATAATCTACATTTAACAGTTTTTACTGTTTGGTGCAGCTGAGGATGTTATACTGCTCTTTTTTATGCTTAAATTCTTTTTTGCTGATTTTTGGTTGGTTTTGGTGGTCTCTACGGGGATGGGGTTTTGGAGGACAACAGGATGAGAAAAGCTGCAGAGAAGCATGTAAGACAACAACGCTGGTTCCTGGTCTCAACCCTGGGTAGTCGCACCTTGGGGCAGTTAATAAAATTGGCCAGATTTCTAGAAATGAGAGCTGCTCCATCCACACGGCAACTGATTGTTGTGATTTGGCACTATATAAATAAAATTGAATTGAATTAAATTCAAAGTGGGATGGATACCGTCTCTCTAAACAAGACCAGGTTTTCCCCTGAAAGTTTCCCACATCATTTTCTGACACCACTCAGATAGACAACAAATTAAGGAGAACCTGCAGCTAAACAAGTCCCTCCTGGTTCAAGCTCCATACCTTCTGGAATGCAAGGGTGGATTCATCACCATACTGGTTCCGGAAGTAATCATACATCCCAAAATCAGTCTGTCTGCCGAGCTGGTCCCTGGATTTACAGTCTGGGATGCACTCGATCACACCACACTGAGGAAGAGAAGAAGAATAGGCTCATGAACATGACAACAAAATTAATATTTTAAAACCTTAACATTCAGTATTAAAAAAAAAAACCTCATACCACACAAGATATAATCATGATTACATAATTAAATAAATATGTTTGTGTACATAAACAAATAAAAGAGAGAATATATGTAAAGATGTGCCCTGTGCACCAACATTATGACAGTGATATACAGCTGAGCCTCCACTCAAACCAAATGGCTTTGTGAGAATCAGTGTGAAGTGTAGCAATGTCTGCACACACAAACCAATTAATATTAATATTAAGCATAATCAATGGATTTTCCATGCCACTGGAAAACAAAACAAAACAAAAACAAAACAAAACAAAACAAAACAAAACAAAACAAAACAAAACAAAACAAAACAAAACAAAACAAAACAAAACAAAAGTCCCTCTTTAGAGGGTTTGTCTGTCAAACACTTCACATCATTCAAGGTGATTAAGAAGACATCACAGTACAAAGTTGTAATCTAGTCTAGTAGAATATTTTGGTATGAATGCAGGCTCAGTTGTGTTCTTTAGTCTTGTTAGTGCTCTGCCAACTTTATGCTCTCCATGTATGAACATGGAATGGTGCTGAAGTCCTAATAGAGCCGACCTACAGAGTAAAATTACTGCAGATGAAAATGATTTTCTTTTGACTTCTTCTAAGACTAAGTAGAACGTAAGTTGGGAAAGGAGATGAAAGGAGAGGAAATAATGGAGAAAAGAGTCATACCCCAGGTGCAGTAGCCACAACTCTGTAAGGGAAGACAAACAGATCCAGGCCTACCAGCTGGAAGATATTCTTAAAAAGCCCTATGATCTGCAAAGCAAGCATATCCTGGAGAAAAGGGAAAAACACAATAGGAATTTAGTCTGAGACAAAAGTATGCAGCGTCTGATGAGACACTGAAAGAAAAATGAGGTACCTGTCTGCAGTCATCGCCCACTTTGAAGATGGCTGCCTGCCAGCAAACCTTCTTCGACCCATCTGGATTCTCCTCTCCATCTTCCAGAGAGTCTGATGGGCAGCGGAGACCCTCCCTCTCTAGTTCGCTCACTCCACAGCGCTTCACCTTGAACTTGGCCAGATAGGGAGCCTTGGCAGCACTGCAAACACACAAAACACACACATATACTCCTATGAGATAAACGCAAAGGACACAGGGTCAAAGTCCTCCATGAAACACAAAGGCCCAACATTACCTCTGCATAGGTGTTCCAGACTTGTAGTCAATGTCCAGCACTATGGCTTCAGGATTACTAGGCAGGTAACAGCCTGGAAAACAGCAAGAAAAACAGGAAACAGTGACATGAGTGCTGAGATGGCATTTTTAGGTTTATGTCACCAAATCTTGTTGGTGGTTGGTGGTTCAATCCCTGGCTGCTCCGGTCTGCATGCCAAAGTATCCTTGGGCAAGACACTGAACCCCAAGATGCTTTCCAATGCATCCATTGGAGTCTGTGTGAAAGCACAGAAAGCACTTTGGCATAGAAAGAAGTCCTTGTATGAATGTGTGTAAATGGGTGAATGAGATATGTTGTATAAAGCACTTTGAGTGCTCAGAGTAGAACAGCACTATTATAAGAACCAGTCCATTTAGACCTAAAACTCAAACCTTGAAAGGACAGAAGGGGCTGGAATACACTGATTACTTCACAGCCTTAGACTGTGCAAGCAGATTAACATTTCAGCATCACTGTGTCTTCATCAGAGTCAGCACAGTTGTGTTAAAACCTTAGTCTGTTTGCTCAATTTAAGGATGTAAATTAATTAGTGTGATGAGTCCATTGTGTTCTTTTGAAGTTTGCTGTCTTGAGAAATACCAGCTGCATTTGGCAGGAAGACATGCACAATTCTAAAAACATGTCTTATTTCTCTGGAACTGGAGATCCAGGAAGAGTTTATGTTGAAATACATTAATTTCATGTACTTACCTTTGGCATCAAAGATCTTGGAATTTTAATTTACTAGCAAAATTTTGGCGCTGTAACATCCTTAGTCTGATGCACGTACTTTGTCTAAGAATATATGATTCATCCATGTTGATATTGATAGATTTTTTTTCCCATCTGAACTCTGTAATTATTCTTATTAGTGGTTACGTTTTGGGCATCACTTACAGTGTCCACATGAACCAGTAATCCCTATGCATACTGTCCAACACTAAACTGGTAAAATCTGGAATTATTTTCAGACATGCATCAAAAATTCCATCCATTCATTCTCATCCGCTGGAGCCTATCTCAGCTGACACAGGGCGAGAGGCAGTGTACGCCCTGTCCAGGTCACCAGCCTGTTGCAGGGCCAACACAGAGACACAGACATCCATTCACACCAATGGGCAATTTAGAGTGACCAATTGACCTAACCCCAATAAGTGCATGTCTTTGGACTGTGGGAGGAAACCAGAGTATTTGGAGGAAACGCATGCAGACACGGGGAGAACATGCAAACTCCACAGAGAGAGAGAGGCCCGGTCCAAGGTGGAATCAAACCCAGACCTTATTCTAGCTCTGAGGCAGCAGGGCTAACCACCGCACCACCCATCAAAAATTCAACATCTTAAAAGGGGACGCATTATGCGTTCCCTTCTTTTCTGTCATATACAATGCATGCTGTTGTTGAATGGTGGATGCTCATTTAAATATGGCCAAAGTCATTTTCAGTTTTTCTACTCTCTATATGATGTCACACTTTGAGCACTTACACCCCACCACCTGCTGGTCAAATAATCGGTTTTCAAGGAGCAGCGGATTAAAAGAAAGCTGGCTCAAAGAGAGGGGAAAGCCCAATATATGCAAAGCTACTCTTGAAGAGTTCAAGAATGAAAATATGGTCCTGGAAATAAACATAATAGGTCCCCTTTAAAGGGAGTTTGGAACATGAGCTGACACAACATGTGAGGGCACTAAGGGCCTGTGGCCTTTTTGGTTCACACAGTGTAATGTCAAAATATTTAGATGAAAAATATAGCTTAGCTAATGTTTGCAGCTCTGAACAGGGTACTCTCAGACAATTCATTACCTGGCTGCACTCTGATATCAGACAGTGCTTTGAGACATGCTCTTTTTCTCTCCTCTCCCTTTGGAACTGGCCTGGAGATAAAAACAAAACAAAAAAAACATCAGGATTTATCCATTTATTATTACATATTTATCTGTAGTTGTGACACACTGATAAAATTAGCAAATAGTTCAATACAAGCTAGTAGACTTACTTAATAATAGCAGAAACATTAGTGATCTTGTTGAAAAAGTCAAACTCTCTCTGGTAAAAATCTTTGGCAGGACCTGACAGAGAACCTGTGATTTCTTCAACCATTTGCTCCAACAGCTCCCCGATGTCAGCTACACAGACACATTAAAAATACATATTATATCAACCTAAATTGATTTGAAAAGATGCAATATTGCAAGAAAGAAAACTTGAAGTAAATTGTGGAGAAATGTTCATATATACGTACAATATATGACTCCTTTATTATTAAACCTATTCTGGCTTTCCTTATTTCAAAGACCAGGGCTCATATTAACTTTGGCCAAAGTTTCAAATAATGAGGTCAATATATGTACAAGTAATCCCTGTAAGCCAAAGCTCAGGCTTCAGACTGCTTTGAACACTCAGTTTTATCCACTCTCAGCACTTCATGATATCATTCATAGCAAACGTCCATAATTTGATCATCTCTGTGAGCAAATGAGCCACACCCATCTGCTGCTCAAACCTTCTGTTTACCCAGGGACAACCAATCAGAAGAAAGTTGTCTTAAGGGCAGGGGAGCTAAAACAGCTTGTTTCAGACAGAAGATGAACAGAGGTCATGCAATAATGCTCTGTATAAGAAAAATAGGGATCATTCTGAACTATGAATTTATTTAGCCTTGCTAAATAAATAAAACATTACAGGGCAGCATGTGCACTAAAACATATGTTTTTAAAAATGTATGAACAGTGCCACCTCTCATTAGGAAGGTAATGCAGCGGTAAAATGTAGTAAATACCTGCAAAACTCCAATGGTGTACTCTAATGCCGCGGTTGTGTTTTGGATCAAGCAGGAACCACATGTCAGCTTAACCAATGAACAGCGTCAGTGAGCAGCATGTAGGCTGCTGCTGCGTCGGGGTGTGTCCAGGGACAGTCGGAACTTCCCCCCTTCCTCGCAAATCTTTGCCGATTTCCAAAGTATTATATTTTAAAATGACCATTTCCAGTGGGGTGGCAGTAAGGGGGGCAAGGGCTCTGTTGGGGGTGGCAACTGCCACCCTGGCCACCCCTTTGGCTCCGCCACTGGCCATGAGTCATCCCTGACCAACATGACAGACAATGCTCAGCCCATTTTCTGTTGTTTTCTTTCTTCTTTACTCAGACTAACTAATACAATCAGAAGAGTCTCTACTCACGGTCTTTTTGGTGGCCCTCTTCATCCATAAAGATGTTGGTCTTCATGTTCCAGATGAACTGGTGGGCAAGAAGCTGAGACTTCTGGGCCGCCCACAAAATATACTCTCTCACGTAACCCATCTAAGCAGGACAGAGAGCAGACCAAGTTTATTACTACATTTGACTGACTCATCTTTTAAACTCCTGCTGTTAACGATCCTATTTTGTTTGGTTTTTTTGGGGGGGTGGGGGTGGAATGGTCCAAAAAACTCACAACTTATCACAAATTAGAGCATAAAATTTTTATTAATGAAATCAGTGAAAGCAGAATTGTGAATGTTACCTTATCATAACGCAGAGCCTGAACAATCTGAGGGATGTAGAACAAGATGGCATCCTAGGCAGAAAAATAAAGCATTAAGAAAGCTTTGGTTTCCTGAAGCTGTATCCTCCATACTGCTGGTTCTGTTACAGCACTGAAAGAAAAAACAGTAATTTCTCCTCTGAGGTTGTTTTCACACATGAACGCAGGTCAAGACATGTTTCTCTCTCATATTTGACCCACTGGCCAAACACCTATTTGTTTTAGGGCAGCTTCACTTGCTGGGAAACTACCTGATAATTACTGAACTATTCTCGGTGCAAATCCATATCACAGCATCTTTGCAGAGATGACAGTTTAAAGAAGACTGTGTAATGCCTAATCGGTCAAAAAAAGTTCAGTGCATCTGTGAAAGCAGCTTGAATCGATGCCAAGTAGTGGAAAAACACATAAATGTATGACCTACTGGAGGAAAAGAGCGCAGCACTTTAACGCCGTACTGAGCAGTGAGAGGATGAGGAGGGTACATGCTGCTGAAGTAGGACAGACCAGTGGGCGGGTCAGCCGGAGCCCAACACAAGATGTGGCTCAACTCAGGGGAGTCAGCATCAATAGTGTGCCACGTCACCAGGAACTAAAGAAGGTAATTATATAACATTAAGTTACTTTCAACATAAATGGCAGCTTTCTGAAGCTGAGCTTTACTGTGTGATCTCACCTTGACAGCCTCGGGTACGTCGCTGACTGCACCAGGGTCCAGTCTCACAAGTCTGGTCACCTCAGCAACAATGGCATCATTCTTAAACCTGAAAGCCGAGTGATTACAAATAATTCCAGGAAGCATTCATTGCCCTTTAATATATTTATTTTATTTTATTCTGACAAATGAATCAGTGCTGAAGTTTGTTTTTTCTTCTATCAAGAGCTGCAGTAAATACTAGACAGAAATGCCCAGAACAGGGCTCTCACGGCTTCAATTAACAGACAATTAAATGGCAAAGGCAGTTAAATAAATACACATTAAAATAAAGAGATATTTCAGTCTGCTATTAGAGAAAATGGAGAAAAGGGTGGCCACCTTGCTGGTAATTGCATAGCCAGGTATGGAGCAATACTCCAGGCCAGGTTGACATTGTCCTTCCACTGTTTCTCTGTCAGACTGATGTATTTGGACCTCCAGTTGGCGATGCTCGTCTCCACTGACTGCTCTGTGGCGATGGCCAGCTCCTGTGTGGACAGGGGGTTGTACCACGTTGTCAACCGTTCGATCTCACTGGCCTAGGCAGAGAGTGACACACAGACAAGAAGAGAGTATAAAAAAGGCTTGATAATAAACAGGCATCTTAAGTTGGGTCAAAACACTCACTACTCACCAGTAATGCCAGCAGCAGAGTCCTGCGTTTCATGTAGTATTTGTGAAGCTGCGTT
This sequence comes from Bujurquina vittata, assembly GCA_015106715.1. Classification (NCBI taxonomy): domain Eukaryota; kingdom Metazoa; phylum Chordata; class Actinopteri; order Cichliformes; family Cichlidae; genus Bujurquina; species Bujurquina vittata. Next base: position 31,506 of record VUQK01000628.1, on the reverse strand, counting down.
CCTCTGTTACTTTTCTTGGATGTGCCTAGAAAAAAAAAAGGTACAAAAAGTCAGTTCGTAAGTCCTCAGACATTTTCTATCTGTGTTTTTCTCTGTTTTTGCATTCTCTTTAATTAGGAAAGGCCATCAATTATGCCTTGAAAACTTGACCAGTTTAAAGTCCAGAGCAGTGCGGTCCAAACGACTACAAGAGTTCTTGCTATTATCAGAGATGCTTTTAATGTCTCTAAGATATTATGATGCCACCTGCCACTAGCTGAGACTGCAGTACCTTTCCCTCTCTTTCTCACTGTGATGGGAAATATCAGTCACACTGCAAACAAATGATCTGACATGGTGCATGCGCATTGTTATGCACAGCCACACATTTCAGTGACATTTAAACTGTTTTATTAGTGAAGGAAATGCTATTATTGGTTTCAAAAGGCTCTTCCATACATACACAGTATGTAACCTCATCCATTTGACTATTTCCTGAATGTTATCTTTAGTCTGTTAATCTGATTTCTTCTCCTGTTTAAGCAATTAGTAAGTTAGTCAGCTCAAAAGGAGCAGCTATCAAATTTAAATTAGGTGCTATGTATTTATGTCACAAACCATTCTGATTTCACCTTGTTCTGTTCAATTAAACAATCTTCAAACTGCTGCAGACTAAACTAAAGAGTCAACTTTATCGTTTTAGGTCTAAAATATGCATTATCTGAAGGATAAAATATGAAGATTTTTGACTTCATGGCACAAAAAAGCAGTTAAAATGAGCCGATGACGACCACATCAGGACAATGTCACCTCTGTATTGACAAATGCTTTTGTTCTAGTACTGTTAGACACGCTGAAGTGCTACCTGATTTTTTGGATGCGGTGGACATGCCACTCGACAACGGGTAGGTGTTGATCCATCCCTGGCCACTCTGCTGGGTGCGGGCGCTGGAATCCATGCTGCCCCTCAGGTCAGCAGCGTTCATCACTGACAGGCTGTTCAAGGATGCATCCTGATTATCTGTTCATAGACAAACAGCTTTAGTGTGGCCATGGGCAAACATAGTGGTTTACTCTCAGAGAAGACTCTACCATCTATGTTTCATCAGCCTGTGGTGGCCCTGAGGTGCAAACTATTTTGGAAAACATGGGTGGCTGTGGCTCAGAAGATAAAGAAGGTCTTCTACTAATCGGAAGGTTGGTGGTTCAATCCCTGGCTGCTCCAGCCTGCATGGCAAACCATTATTGGGCAAGATACTGAACCCTGAGTTGCACTTGATGTATTCAGAGTTTGAATGTGTGTGCAAATGTTAGATGGAAAGCACTTATTGTAGATGTAGAAGTGAAGAAAAAAAGTGCTCATATGCATATGTGTGAATGAAGGCATGTTGTAGAGTAGAAATGCGCTAAATAAGTACCAAAGAGTCCAATTCTCATCTACCAAAACACAACAGCATTTCATTTGACAGAAACAGGAAAGAAAGTGTTTCTTATTTTTGAATGCACTAAAGCCCAGTCCATGGTTAAAGGTCGATGTCATTTCCTGTTTCTACAATATTCATTGTCTTTTAAACCAAGTATGAAAGCATGGAAGAAAAGACTAAAATCAATCTGGAATACTTTAACTAAAGGTTCCAGAATACTGGAATACTTTAACCAAAAGTTATGTTTTGAAGTTTGTGTTTTCCAAAATGTCATTGTGTTTTTGATTTTGTTGTTTTCCTAAAATGTCGTCATGTTTTAATCAAAATGTTTTTGTTGTGCTTTGCACCTCAGGGTTACTAATTCATCCAGTTACACTCATCTCAAAATAATGTAGCATTTTTCTAAAGATAAACTTGTATGAGAGTTCCTTACACATAAAATATTATCCTGAAGTCCAACAAATTCTTAACAATGACAAGCATAAACAATATGAGCGATGATGAGGGAGTTGTTGAAAAGAGAGATGAACTCTGTCACTTAACCCTCTGCTGCTGTCGTGATCATGAATTTGAAATCAAGGGAATCCAGAGTAAATGTAGGTAACAGATGTCTCAAACCACTGACACTGGATCAGACCTAAGTCCTGTGATCCAGGATCTGTGCTTTGAGAACACGTCTACCTGAAGTGGTATGATATGCATGAGAATGAGTCTTTTCTTGAGGTCTTCGGGTATGAAGAGGAGGAGAATTTCTGGGGTGGAAGAAAAAATATTTTTTCAATTTGTGGTTTCGTCTTTTAAAAATGATCACTTGAGGGGGGCGGACGGGTGGGCTGATATGATGAGTAGTCATGCATCTTGACGCAGCTGACAAATTTGTGCTTTTCCTCACAACTTCTAAATATTTAAGACAAAAACTGGTTGACTTAAATATGGATAAGATCATACAAAACAGAAGAAAAAGAAAAAAAGAAAAGTGGAAAACTTGAGCAAATGAGAGGAACCAAAATAAGAAAGCTTAGGTAAAAAACATTTTTTTAAAAAAACATCCATATCAAAAATATATAAAACAGGATGTATGAGCAGCACTGTGAGGAGAAGCAGCATCAAATTTGACCCACGTAAAGCATGCCCCTGCTGCATTGCAGTCCACGCTCCACCGCTTTAGGCTTACTTAAGATAGATATTGGAGAAGTGCTGGACACGATAAGCGATCCAAATATCCCAGCAGAGAGCGTGCTCGGGGCTGGGGTAGTACCAAGCTCACCAGGTGGGACCAAATGGGATGCTGCCAAGTACTTCTTGTCAGACAGGATGCTGGCGTAGAAACGGGTCATGATGCTGATGTCCTCACGTAGACGTTTGTCACCCTGGGTGGGGAACTTTGGACACACACTAGGAAGACAAAAAAACGGAAAGTCAGATCATCAGTAGTTAGCAACATATTTCAAAAATAATTTCCTCATTATGTTTAGTTTTCTATTAGTTTTTACTTGTTGTACTATTAACAGAATACAAAAATATGTAAAAGATGTCCTTGTATTGTGTTGCAGAGACACCTGCTGAAGATAGTATGCTGACCACTTAGCACTGGCCCATAAGGTCCAGCATATCAAAAGACGAGAGAATGAGGCAACTAAGTGTCCACACTACCCTTACTGAAACATGAGCAGCAGCAATGTTTGTTTTTAATGTAAGTAAGCGCAGGGGGTGGGGTAGAGGCATAAATCAAAACACTATAAACACAGAGGTGACAGTTACCTGTTTTACCCACTGTTTAATTCCAGTTTCACTGGCTGTTTGGTTAGGTTAAGGCACCAAAAGGACTTGCTTACGTGTAGGAATTATCGGCTAAACAGGACAAGTCAGGAGTGCAGCATATGTGTCATAAAACCAGCGTGTATTTAAGGCATCCCTGCGCCTTTGACAAAACAGTAGTGTTTGATTCCCCATGAATGCAAACAGAGTAATAAAATTTCTATAGCAGGGGTTATGAAACGTAATGACATTTATTGTAATTTCAGGATTCTGTTAGTAATACTGTGTCATTCCATACATTTACACAATTCAGTTATTTTCTTATGAACGAATAACTGCACTATATAAAAATCCATATATTCCAACAATAAGGAATTTTATTGATGAACCGTGCATCAATAAAAGCCCCAAAATAATACTTAAAAATGTCTGAATTGCCTGAAAATGATAACTTGCTGCAAGCCTACATTGGACTTAGAAAGTGAGTAGCGAGTGTCTGAGTCTGAGTACCTGAAGTAATCAAAGGCAGTAGAATAGATCTTCTCCCGGAGCACATTTCTCACAGTTGCATTGGTGACGACGTCAGAGTGGAGCAGAGCCAGGCCCAGAGTGAGCAGCCTACAGCACAGAGAAACATGGTCTTCACAGTGCTGCTGAGATAGTTTCTATAGGAATCATAAAACACCATAAATACTGTGAGTGGTGTATACCTGAAGCGAGGTCCAATGGCAGCTACATGGCGGTTGAGGCTGCTCTTAATCCCACCAACATCCAGAGACAGCGAGCGCTGCATCAAACTGCCAAAGATTTCCACTTGATCTGCACTGGAGTATTTTGCTATCTCAAACCTCTGGACTATAAACTAGTGGAATAAGCGGAATAAAGAAGGCAAGAATTGAAATGGAATTATTAATAACAAAACACAGAAGCAACCCAAGCAGACTGGCTTTTAGCTGACCTCTATCCAGATGTGGTGAGGGGTGACATCTGGAGGGCAGGGGATGGGCTGGCTTTCCTCTGAAGCAGCCAGAGGATCAGCCTCCACCTGAGCATCTGAGAACAAGCCCATCTTCAGCTCCACTGTCATCTGCCAGGCTCCTGCCATCTCTCGCATGAACTAAACAGCCATACAGGAAACTGACACTTAGTGTGTATTTCAAGTATACTGAAAAGAGAAGGACACAAACTAACAAAACATTTATGTACCGGTACTTCTACTCCTACACGTGCTGCCAGCAGCCACTCCCAACAGGTGATAGCCGTTTCCATGCCATGTTCTGTAAACATCTTGAGCGGAGACCAGCACAGGTGGTGCAGGAGCTGAGGATCACATTCTACACACAAGTCAGAAAAGAAAATGCAAAAAGAAAGACAGAAAGAAAGAAAGAAAGGCATGAATTTGGTACAAACTTCATGTCTAAAGAAAAGCACAAAGGAAAAGTCTAACCTTTGGTGCTAATGAGCAAGGCAGTCAGCTTGAACATGGCCTCAGTGAAGGCCTCGGGTTGTGCAGAGTCTAAAGCCTCTCCCAACTGTTTGATCATCAGTCGGCTCAGATCTGACTGTCCCCGGACTGCCTGGGCGAAGTGGATCATACCTGATACCTGCAAATGAAATTCATTTGTAGCTATCACCAGGAAGAAATATCCATTAAACAGATGTTATGGCTACAAAATTTGACTGCATCATATTCTGGTTTCATTATGAGCCCATCATAATTTCAGTGTTCACCAAAAAAAAAAAAAAAAAAAAGGGCACAAGCGGCCCGTCTTTCCGGCACCAAACACGAACCCC
>VUQK01000628.1:14522-26531 GCA_015106715.1 Bujurquina vittata | reverse complement strand
GTGTACACAAAAAAAAAAAAAAAAGTTTCAGAAGGATCTGTCTTTCAGCATCCATCCATTCACTTCCGCTTATCCTTTTCAGGGTCACGGGGGGGCCGGAGCCTATTCCAGCTGACATAGGGCGACAGGCAGGGTACACCCTGGACAGGTTGCCAGCCTGTCGCACGGCAAACACAGAGTTACAGACAACCATTCACACTCACATTAACACCTATGGGCAATTTAGAGGGACCAATTAACCTAACCCCAGTAAGCGCATGTCTTTGGACTGCGGGAGGAAACCGGAGTACCTGGGGAAAACCCACGCAGACAGGGGGAGAACATCCAAACTCCACAGAGAGAGAGAGAGGCCAGGCCAAGGTGGAATCAAACCCTTCCAGATGGTATTCAAACTGTGAGGCAGCAGTGCTAACCACCGCACCACCATGCTGTCTTTCAACATTTTTAACCAAAACAATGTACGCATGATCACTGATGTAACTCAACCTTTTCCCCTTAAATTGCATTGTACAGATCTCTGGGCAAGTGGGTCCATTAGAAGTAGCCCTTTACCCACAGAGTGTTATCAACAATTGCCACAGTTGTGGATAGACGTTTGTTATTCATTTAGATGCTGGAACCTCAGGAACCTCTGGGACTAAAAAAACAAGCTAACACAGAAGTGCCAAAAGATAGCTGCTAGCTGTCTGATAATCCTATAATTCAAATCACTGAATTGAACCTGTCCATATATTTGAGCTATTGGAGTTTTTGTAAGAACATTGATACTTTCTTTGATGATGTCACCTCAGTATCATCCTTTCTCACTTTATGGTGGCAACAAAACAAAGTTGAGGCTTCTGAATATGGCTTTGAGAAACCAAATTCAAAGTGACCACATCCAGCTTTACTACTGTATACAATCTGTGGTTAGAACAGACTGCTGTACTTCAGGAAGAAAACCTTTTGTCAACTCAAACTATTTTGTGAAAACTCATTTTAATTAGTAGTATAAGAATCCAGTAATCTGTTGCCATATAATGATGTTTACATTGTCAAATAACGTCATGATCTTGAAATGGATTTGATCATCATAGCAGCTTTGGGCTCACAGGTAGTATTTATTAATGTAATAGTAGAACAGAGCAGGAAAAAGTAACTAAGAAAAAATACACTGTAAATTCCACAGTATAAGTTTTAACAGATTTGGTTGGATTTGGTGAACATAGGTTGTAATATTTAGTGTGACTTTACCTCTCCAGCATATCTGTTCCTGAGATTGAGGGAGGCCATGAAGTTGGAGTAGTCCTTTTTCACACAGGTTGGCCTCTCAGTCAGTTGAGTGGACTAAAGGAGAAAGTGATAAAGAAGTGTCCAATAAACCACATAAATTGGTTCTGATTCTAGTGAATAAATAAATTCTCTGTTTCAGACATTTTACAAATGTAATGCTCTTTGCTATTGTTTTATCACAAGCTCTTGACCTCTTGGCCAACTCAAACAATTAAATAATGTGTTATCCCACAGCGCTCAGTTCTTGGGCCCTTGTTTTTCTTTGCATATATACAGTACCAGTCATGTTTTGACACACATTCTAATTCATGGCTTTTCATTATTTAAAAAGTGTCTGCATTGTAGAGCAATACTAAAGTCATCAAAAATATGAACAAATACATGTGGAATTATTTAGTAAAACAAAAAAGCGTTAAATCAGAGTATGTTTTATATTTTAGATTCTTCAAAGTAGGCACTTCTAGTCAACTTTATGAGGTAGTCACCTTATATCAAGACAGACAATCCTCCTTGCAAATCCACTGCGCCACTTTAGCACACTGCACTCAGTTGTCAATAAACTGTTTACTGCCATTTATACTGCCGCTTACTGTAAATATTGCATCATACTACCTCCGCTCACTGCAAATACCAGATCCTTATTTACTTACTTTATATTTCTTTTTTCTATCATATATATTACAGAGTATGGCTCCAACAAAATTTCATTTCATTGCGCAATGACAATAAAGATGTATTACCTGGAATGGCTTTCAGTTAATAGTCATGCCTTGTCAAGAATTAATTTCTTGAATTTCGTGTCCTCTTAATATGTTTGAGACCAACAGTTGTGTTGTGAAGAGGTAGAGCTGTTATGCAGTGAATTGTCACGGAGGGGACCTGTGTATGGCGAGGGGTGGACCCAAACGCCGGATGCGGGAGACAGAACTTAAAACTCAAACAGCTTCATTTGCTGAAGACACGAAAAAATACAAAACGCAAAGCTCGAAATCTCAACCAAGGCTGTAACTCACAAAACAAGCCTGGGAGAACCAAGGGAAAACTGGTTAACACACAGCAGGCGAGGGAAACACTGACAGAACACACACAGCTAACCGGGAGAATACTGACAACGACGCAACAAGGATCAGGGAGAAACACAGGCACTAAATACACATAGGCATGACGAGGGGAGTGGAAACATGTGGGGAGCACAGCTGAACACAATATACTGATAAGACACAAGGAAGCAAAACTGAATACAAAGCACAAGGAACACAAGACTGTCAAACTAAAACAGGAAGTGACTAAACAAAAATATAAGCAAACTTAACACCGAAAACCTGACTAACAATTCTAAATACCACACAGGGAACACTGGGGCACAAAACTAGACACAAGACATGACACTAAGGACTAAGACATACTTGAACACAGATCATGGAACATGAGGAAATCGGGAAACAAAAACAAACTACAATACTACTACATAAAACACAAACATACAGCGCCTTGGGCCACCGGTCCAGGATCATGACATGAATAACCCTATCTGAGTAATGTTCTAATCCATATTATGTTAAGACCTACTCAACTAAGTAAAGAAAAGTGACAGTCCATCATAACTTTAAGAAATGAAGGCCATCTCATCCAAAAAATTTCAAGAGCTTTGAAAGTATCCCCAAGTACAGTCGCAAACGTTATGATGAAACTGGCTCTAATCAGCACCCCATAAATCCCACCTAAATGCTTCACAGAGTTCAAGTAGCACACACACCTCAACATCTACACCAACACCTCAGGGAAGACTGCATGAAACTGGACTTTATGGCTGAATTGCTGCAAAGAAGCCAGTTAAGGAAGAACAAAAAGAAGAAAATAATAGCATGGGCCAAGCAACGCAATGAATGGACATTAGACCAGTGGAAATCTGTCCTTTGGTCTGATGAGTCCAAATTTAAGATTTTGGTTTGCAGATGCAGAAAAAGCCAGCAGATGGTTCCTATATGTATAGTTACCATTGTGAACTATAGAGGAGGAAGTGTGATGGTGTGGGGTTGCTTTGCTGGTGACACCATTGGCAAGTTATTCAAAATGAACAAAATAAAAGCAAAACAAAGAAACAAAACACACACAGGAACATCAGAAATTACTGAAATTTTGACAGTCGATCAGTTTTTGGCACACCGGCTGCCAAAAAAAGTTGCTGTCATTTCATTAGAATACAGATTTACCTTCCACTGTCTCGTCAGTCTGAAGTGCTATGCGGTCTCTGAAGAGAGTCAATCACTTGTACTCTTACCGTATCTACTAATTTGGTATATACTAATTTGTCTTTCTGTAATCACATTGTATTTTTTCAGTAATCAGCTGATTTCAGTTCATGTGCAGGAAAATGGTGGAGCATCTGCAACTTTTGTGGAGTGGAAATATGGCATTTATATTTTTATTCTACAAAAGGACAAGAGCGTGATGGTAAAGTGCAAACTGCATCCAAGACAGAAACAACTGCATTATACTGCTAACGCAACTTTGGCTCTGTGGAAACATCTGCACATGAAACATGCTAATACAAAGCTATGAGAAAAAACCCAGAGTGATGTTAAAGTTGAGTACATGCTGACTCCAAACAGCTGTTGATCTTCAACAGGTAACAAGAGCTGTATGTTGGTTTGTTTGCATATGTCACACTTACATGTTCCAGATTAAACATTTTGTTATTAGACAAAAACTCATTTTTGCAAATACGAGAGGCAGTTTTATACATCCATTTCATTTATTAAGGGAAAACACTATCCAAACATACCTGGCCCTATGTACAAATAAATATTGCCCCTCTTTGTAAAATCATGAATTAATTGTGATTAACCACATTTTTTGGAAAGTTGAGTTTAATTTCACTAGCCATATCCTGACCTGATTACGGCCAGATCTTGATCAAGAACTCACTTAACTAAATCTTAAAAAAGATTTTCAAAAGCAACACATCATGCCAAGAAACTCAAGAACCGATGAGAAACAAAGCCATCAACATCTATCAGTCTGGAAAGGGTTACAAAGCCATTTCTAAGGCTTTGGGACTCCAGCAAACCACAAGGACAGCCATTATCCACAAATGGAGAAAACTTGGAACATTGGTGATCATTCCCAGGTGTGGCCGGCATACCAAAATAACTCCAAGAATGCACTGGCGACTCATCCAGTAGGTCACAAAGTAGCCCAGAACATCATGTTATGAACCGCAGGTCTGACTTGCCGCAGTTAAGGTCAGTGTTCATGTTTCAACAATAAGAAAGAGACTAGGCAAAAATGTTTTCCTTGAGGGGTTATAAAGTGATTTTCACTTTGGAACTCTTTAGAACTGACTACAAAACCCACAAAGGCTCATCTCACATTTGCCACATTTCTGTGGACTGAAAAACAAAAGGACAAAAGTTGAACTCAAAAGTCAAAAACTCAAAAGTCTCAAAGGTTTGTGTCCAGTTACATCAGGAGCAAAACTAACACAGCTTTTGTTAAAAGAACTTCATACCTGAAGCTCAATCACACTTGGGTTATAAAGCAGGACAATGATCCAAAACACACCAGAAAGTCCACCTCTGAATGGCTCAACAAAAACAAAGCAAAACAAAATAAATTTAAAAAAAATAAGGTTTTGGAGTGGCCTATTCAGAGTTCGCATTTAAATCCAATTGAGATGATTTGGCATGACCTTAAACACGCCATTCATGCTTGAAAACCTTCCAGCACTTGATTGCAGTTCTTGCTGCCCAGTTACTTTTTCATATAGTCCAGGTAGGTTTGGATAGCTTTCTTCGCTTAATAAATGAAATCATCATTTAAAAATTGCATTCTGTATTTTTGCCTAATATTAAAAATTGTTTTTTCATAAGACATAAGGGTGACAACTGCAAAAAAAATAAGAACTTTTTGAGTTCTTTGACCCAAACTTTGAAGAAAAGTAACAAGTAATGTGTAATATTATTTTTTTGAGTAACGGCCCTCACACTGCTCATTACTGACACGAACTGCCGGCATCATAATCTTGCACAGATCACTGCTTGCAAAAAATGAGCTCTCACCCCCAATGTGGTGCTCTGTCTGTTGTAACCGGCAAAGTGCAGGATGCTTTCTGTGGCCATGGCTAGGCCTGTGTGCTGGGAGAGGCCTGACACCCAGTTCTGATGTTTGTTCAGATACTCCTGTGAATAACAGGTAACGTGCAATGGGTTAAACCTTGTTTAAGGCCACATGTGAAGTTCTGCATGTTACAGATCAGAATGTTTCAAAAATAAATGTTACCTGCAAGTGGGATTTGGTCACTGATGGAGCCCACTTCATAGCCTCTTTAAGAATCTCTCCACAGCGTGCCGCAAAATCCTTCACTATGCTCTAGAATCAGAGACCATAAGAGTTTTATATGTGACATGTTTAAATCACACTATTTTCCTAAGATTTATTTAATAAAAGCTTTTGTGTCAACAGTATACTTTACACAGATAAAGCAGCATTACCTCTCTGGCTTCATACGTGTCTGGGACAGTGATTCTGTATGGTGTATCTGGGATGTCATAATAAGGCTGGTCTTTATGAATGTCCTGCAATAGATCAAGAGTACCACTGCATAAGTGATAGTATATAAATACAGTAAAACTACTCTAAAGACGGACTGTCAGAGAAACATCATCTTTCAGTCTGAATGATCCTCACATACTGCACTGAGTGAGAGGGAAAGAGTCTGCAGAATGTCCAACATCGTCTTCAGCACACGGCCGCTCCACAACAAGTGGGGGAAACTAAGAGAGAGAGAGAGATACATCTGATTATGAACCTGCATTTGAACAGTTTATAACAGTCAAGGTGGTATTTTAAGTAAATGAATGGGTGTGTCGAGGCACTCTCACGTTTCAGCCAGGCCAGACAAGTATTTGTCAGCCACTCTGCGGATCCTCTTGTGGATGTGGTTGAAGTTCACCAGGAGGAACTGAGCGTGGCGTTCAAGCTCCTCCTCATGGGCTTTGGTTTTTGGCTAAAAGAGCGACATGTTGTTGTTTTAGTATTGAATAATCAAGATTATGTCATTAGAAATAGTTACTTTGGTTTGCAATACTATAAAACAGAGAAAAGCAGTAAAGACTACAGTTGCAAACTTTTCTAACTGCAGATCATATAATTCACATGAAGGTCAGCTAGTTATGATTTGTTTGCCCCGGGAGAGCAAAGTCAGAATTATTGAAATGCAGACAGCTTGAGAGGTGTGTGAAGGCTTGAGATCCTCCAGGACATTTCACCGTCTGTAGGTTGATAATTTTAATTTCCATCAAACGATGTGGCACCTTTTCATTCCTAACACATGACCCCCCACCACCACCTCCACCCATTCAAATCTGAGGTGTTTTCAAAGTGTTGCTTTAATATTTTTGAGCAGTGTAATACTCCAGTAAGTTTCAGTTGTCTGAATAATAGAAATATCCATGTTTTGAAGCTTTTGTGTCAGATGGATCTGCATTGCTCACAGGTAGTAACAACATACTAAAAAAATGCTGTGTGAAACAGGGGCTAAGGATTCATTAATTGTGGCTTAAATGGATTATTCAACACTTCATTCCAAACTTTTCAAGCCATTGTGCTTACAGACAAACAAATGCAACCAGAAACATAATCTCCGTGGCAAAGGTGATAAAAAAATATCCTAATAATGTTATCAATAAATGGAAAGTTAGAAATAATTATATAATTATTAAGTGCACCAGGATCCAAATGTCTCTTTTTCAAGAGGGGGTTTGGAAACTGCAGTCTTGAATGACGCAGTGAAAATACCATCCCACCATACTATGGACACCTCATGTAGCTTTTTAAAGGGGTCTCTGTGAGTGATATTTGTGCTGCAACTAATTAGTCATTGCCACATGCTTTTATTTGGTTGATGTGATGGCCCCTTCAGTGTCTCATTTGGTCCTTTCTGCTGGGTTTGCCATGCCCCAGGGTGATGTTCCAACTTTTCTGCAGGCAGGGTATATATGGCCCATACTGTATGTGTTGTACCAAGTGAATCGACTGAAAGGGAATGAAGCATTATGACTGTAATGTCTGTTCCCTGAAGGAGAGGAACAAAACACAGTACCAAGTTGCCCTGCTGCACACCTAGGCTCGCTAACGAGTGCCTCTCACACTGAGGGATGACTGTAATGACAAATGGCGTAGCACGTGGGGGCCTCAAGTATGTCATCACAGGTTATTTGCCTTCAAGGCACAAACAGAGGACACCGGGACACGTGAGGGTGTGATATCCCATATTGTACATGTTGTACCTCGTGCCCATCCTTCTGGGAACAGAAGTTAGTCATAACACTTTATTTTGAGTTAAACAACACACCAGCCACACTTATGAATATGGTTGTTAATGGACTGGAAGCTTATGCAATTTTTTTTGCGACATGGTACTATGACATAGTACTAGCTGGGAGGATCTTCTTAATTGCATTCGTACTTTGTTTAAATGAATAGCAGATAGAAATTTGACTGTGAACCTGGCATAATGTGAATTTGCAAAAGCAATACTGACCTATTTTGGTAATTTTGTGGGGCAGGGTCATATGTGGCATGTTGATGCCAAGGTTTAAGCCATCAAGGATTTTCCTGTTCCCACCACAAGTTTTTGTTTTTGTCAAAACTTTGCATTCTGCTGCTGTTTTGTTGGCTCCCTGATTGGATCAGCCATTCAAGCTTCATGTAGATGTGAGCCACATTAGTGCAGGTGCAGTACTCATCCAAGCTAGCACTGAATGTCCTGCTAGCTGCTTTTTCAAGAAGTTCAACTCCTACCAGCTGAATTTTTCAGTTATTGAGAAAGAAGCACTGGCATTAATATTGGCTTTACAGCACTTCACAGTTTAACTGTGGCCAATTGTAGCATTTTCTTATTATAATCCACTCAACTTTCTGAATGCACTGCAAAACCCAAATCTGAGGCTCATGGGGGGGGCTCTCTTTGGGCAGCCTTACAATTTAATCATCTGGCATGTCGTGGCAGATGCTTTACCTCCTATGCCCCTCAGTAGCTGTGGGAAACTTTACCATTAATGTGTCTTGTATTATGTCCTCAGCCTTGGTACCCTTTCTCTTTAAACTGAGGCTAGTCACCAAGGCTGCTGAGGGGAGAGACACTGAGCCTGGAGATAGAGTTTCAGCATTTGTAAAGATGTGTTTGTTTAGCAGTGGAGTTAGGATTATGAATAACCCCTAACACCTAAATTGCTACATTTGTTCAGTTTGTTTATACTGTAATGTAAATGGCTGTCCTCTATTTTGGTTTAAGGCAGAAAACCTGTCTCATGTGGGGGGAGTGTAGTGCACAGGGCTGGCCTTGGTTTCCTTGTTGGGTGTGTGTCTACTTTTTCCAGGTAATTGGTGGGTGGAGCTGACCCAATTTAGGGTGCAGCACACGTGAGCAGATGCTCAGGGAAAGCAGCCCTGCCAGAACTTCTCTGCTTCTCTCCTACCCCCCTGTTTGCTGACTGGTAGAGCATTTGGCTTATCTTTTGTTTCTGCATGAACATATTCACTCATACACTTTCCATGCACTCAGACATACATACCAACTGACTAACAGTGCTAACTACCATTCATACAAATTTTTGGCTTCTTTATTTAACAGCAACCTAAGACTATGTGTGGTCTCCCTCTTTTGAACCAGACTGTGACGAGGGGCAGGCCAAACACTGTGAAAAGCCTAATGCTGTTTAGCATAAAAAGATACTGGACTGAAAATAATATAAGCTATTAATGTCATGAGAAAGTTTGAATTTATTCAACAAATTTTATTTTAAAATAAAATAATTTTATTTTATATGTTTTGAGCATGCACAAAACATATGAAATTTAATTTTCAAAACATTCTCCAACATACATCACAGTATCCAACAGCATCTGTGCATCCACATCTCTCCCTGTATATAGTATTCACTAAAAAGGTGCACATCTCTCCCTGTATATAGTATTCCCTAAAAAGGTGCAGCAGGTATCAAGCTTTAAACAGTCCCTTCTGCTATACTGTTTAGCTAGCAGTTATACTGTAAATCCCAAATTTATCTGTACAGATTTCCATCTCCTGCTTCTATATGTCATAATGCAAAATCCCTTAAAATATTATTTATTAAAGCAAAGAACATGCCCAACATTATGGTTTCAAAACAAAGTAAGGCTCTAAATACACTTAATATATACTGTGACTTCTAACATCTCACTTACCTTTTCAGCCATCATTTGCAGGAAGACTTCAAAAACCTTGTCACTAACAGCAATCACACACTGCATCATACCTGCAAACATTTTAACGTATAAAATAATCAAAAATGAATTAACAGTATATTGGGTTTTTTAAACATTCTAGGTTCCTTTTGGTTATGCTTACCAGATTTATCCTTCTGTATTGCTCTGTCTTCAAAGTATCTGAACATGACCTGAAAGCGGTCTAAGTCCAGAGAATGCAGCATCCTAACAAACATGAGGAGGAAAAAAAATGAATAAAGGTTAGGCTATGACATAAGCTACTGAATATGGTCATGATTATCATAAATGAATAGACATTACTTTACACAGCCATCTATACAACTGTTAGTATTTTTAGAGCCAGGGGAATCACCCGCGCTGGCCAGAAAACGCCACATCTCTCTCACAACTATCATCTGAGAGCAATGAGGCATGCGGGCGCTCTTCAAAGAATAGTTCCCAATAAATTCTCCTGAATTCCACTACTGAACAGAGTTTTTCCTTGAAATGCCCAATCCTTGTGAGCCATGTTGGCTTACCTCATATACTCCAATCTATAAACAGATAGCAGATATGTCGACATGGCAAAGTCCAGCTTGTTGATGAGAGCAGCCACCTCTGGAGGAGGATCCAGCAAGTTGATGATGGTACTGCGCAGATCATTCAGCTCCGCCTGGAATTCAATAATCAATCAAAAAACTGGTGCCAGCAGGTAAACAATAACATATCTGTGTTTTTAAGCATGTGTACACTCTCATACCGGAGTCACAGTGTCATTCTTCAGTGCAGAGTTGTACTGTAGCTCTGAGCGTAAAGGTTCTCCACTGGGAAACGTGAGCAATGGTGATTTGGTTGCAATCTCGCAAACCCCTTCATACCACTCTTCCGGCCACAGACCTGAACATTTCAACAGCACAAATTCAAGATTGACATCTTTAAGATGGATGATATCATGAAAGTAAATATCCAAATGGTTAATCTCATCCAAGTCTTATTGTCTGTTTTACAGAAGTTTTCTGGTTAAGCCAAGAAGTCACAATGATGACTTTCCTTTAATACAGTAGAATTTATTTGTAATGACAGACAAACTGATATTGAAGCTCCACTTGCACATCAGACTGTGAGTTATCTCTCATTTAAAAGGATGGTTTAATAAATGGAAAATTTTTCACATTTAACTTTTATTTCTCCACAGAGAAACTTTGGAGTTGTTTTCTATATCAGTTATTATATAATGATTTTACTGGGTCTGTTAAAGTGTATGTGGCCAATTAACTAAAATTTTTATCACTGCACTAAAGAGAAAAGTGATCTTGAACAGTAGTTCTCCAGACTCTCTGAAGGTTTTTCATTATGTAGTTTTGCACCAACACCATACCAAGATATGCAAAGTTTTCAGCTTATAGTTCTTTGGGAGACACCTTGTTGCTGCAAAAATGCTATTTTACACCTGTCAGGCTGTGTTATCTTAAATTACTTGTAGATTCATTTAAAGAAATGGGAACAAATTATGTGTTTTTGTAACAGGCTGCAAGTAACCACGTGTCTAAAGAGATCATTTAAAATAGGTTCTTTGTCAAGTTATCTATGGCACCATAGTGTAGTGGTTTACACATTCGCCTAACAAGAGAAAAATCCCCAGTTAAGTCCTGCAAGGAGACATAAATCTCTTTGAGGTTGTGTCAGGAAGGACATGACAAATGAAATATCCAGAGCTATGTACTGTGATGGTGAGCCCCTGCCAATAAGGGTGCAGCAGAAAATAGTTCTTTATCAAGCTGTCTCGTATGTATAGATACAACACTAGTTCATCCCTTGAATGATACAGAGGTCAGTGTTAAGTGGCAAAGAAAACAAAACAACAAAACAAAACACATTCTTTTGAAATGGTCAGGTACAAGAACTTTTACTGAAAATGAGTGAAAAAGTAGTCCAAATGTCCAAAGAATGGCCAGAGAACTACTGAAGAATTATTCTAGACCATTTTAACAGGGAACGTGTCTTTGGTGACAACATATTTCAAATATGCCACTGTTCACCGGCACCAATTACCGTAATAACTTTATGTTGGGCGTGAAGCGCAATTTCTCAGCTTTTAGAAACAAACAGTCACGTAATTGTTTGATACACACAGAGTTAAAGGCTGTTAGAGGCATGTAACAGGTGTATCAGCAGTGATGGCCAGACATTAAAGGGTTAACAAATTACAGAAATATTTGGCTCCTTGGGCACAAACTATAAAGAAATGAGGGGTGGATCAAGACTATTACACAGTGCTGTATATAGCCCTAAAAAACTACAGATATGTGAATTTAATAAAGCTATTACAAGAAATTAGAGGATCGTGGTGATTACAGCAAAAACTGTGTTTTGCATTTGTGGGGAAAAAAACAGGCTCTAACTGATATTTCAGTAAACCATATTTTCAAATACAGTTTACTGAATATATCAGTACAAAATTACTGGGCAATGATGAAGTGAAAAGAG
>VUQK01000626.1:15277-36920 GCA_015106715.1 Bujurquina vittata | reverse complement strand
TGATGTTTCTCTCAAAAGTTGAGAGGGACCAAAAGATAATAATAGAAACATGAATATTTCGCTTGAATTTGGATGGGAATGGAAAAGGAAATGATTTACATGTGTGGTGCATATTTCACCGTGTTTACTTTTGTATTGCAGTCAGTTAATACAGGATTAAATAGTTCAGCACTTACATCTGTGTGTTTGGCAAGAAGTTGTTTGTTTCTTTTGGAGCATTTTCAATGCAAATATCTGACAAATGTAACTTGATATTGATATTGATATTGTCATCTCTGGCTCCAAAAACTGACATGGTGGAGGCCATAGTGCTAAAATGTTTACAAATCTAGTGCCATGGTATGTGCAGGTGTGTGAAGTGTTTGGGGGTGGTCTCCTTGGGTGGGGTCTCATTTCCTGCAGCCAGCTGTCACACTTGAAGTCTATCGGCTCATCAAGGATCCAGTATTTGAGGACCAGTGGGGCTCTCCCCTCCTCGCCTGAGAATGAGCTACCTAACTTGTGGTAACCAGGCTGCTGTGCTAGAGTTTCATGCCTTTTGTGATTTTGGATCTCCTGTCAAGGTATTGCAACCTGTCTCTGTGCGTCTTCCTCTCTGTCAGGATTAGACTACTAGGTTTGCCTTCCTCACCCCGGAATCTACACACTAATCTGTTATTCCCCTTCCCGGACCTGAATTCCCTGATACACGAAGTAAGACTGTTCATAAGATCCTCGCCTCTAGCAAAACCCCATTCTTTAAATATCCCATTAACTCTCCTCTCCTTTTCCTCAGGATCGCCCTGGCTCCCCTTTTGCCAGGCGCTCTGCGTTGACTTGAATAACTGGATCTGTGATTCCCTAAGCCCTGCCAGAGGATTTCTGTTCAGCCTCTTTCTGAGTCTCTGTGATGATGTATGTGTTTTTGTGAATAAAACCTTTTTTGAAAACTTGCTTGACTGTTCATTTTTGGGTGCCGCACTTGAGACATCTTTCAGAATGCACATACATAACACCTAGGGGACTTTATTGTAATTTTTCAGAGTGGTCTCGAGCAATAATTATACTAAACACTGACCTATGAACAATTCAAGCACAACAAATTTGACAGGGAGGCTCTATCACAGCAGAGGAGTTGTGCCACTGATTTGTCGTCATTTTTGGTCAAATTGTGTCATTGTGTGCAGGGTTCAGGAAGCTTCCTCAATACCACAGAGAACCAGGTGAAGTAAAGATAATGTGTTACAAGATGAAGTGATGGGTGGCTTAAGGCTTTTGCACAATAATGCACAGTCTGTAGTGTTACGGAGCTGCATATTAGCTCAAAGTTTCAAAACTGAGGGGAAACAATCAGCTCCTAAAAGTAACAGCCTGAACAACACCACTAATAAGGGGTGAACAACAATGGAAGTCACGCTCTTGTGTATCTCTGAAGTTCTGTAACTGACAAATTCATCATCTGTTAATCTGTTTATAAAGAACAGATAAACAGCTGTTCTTTGAACCAATCGCCACACAACTTGACTTCAAGCATGATAAGTGCTGATTAATGGGTTCTAGAGATGCTGGTAGGAGAAGCAGGCTATCAGTGCTCCCTGTGCTAAACTAAGTTTTTAGAGAGCCTGATTTTAAAGTTTCTTTAGGGCTACATTTCCAACAGCTATGAGCGCACTCATCTCCCAGCACAGATCCACCGACCTTAGTACACACTCCACACACCCCACAGAGGCTTTTCTAGTGAAATGGACCACTGGACAAAGGCCAATGAAAATGGGGATGTCAGCAATTTTTTTCTCTCTCTCTCTCTCTACCCTCATGTGATCTGCCCTGCACTTCCTTCCTCATTGTCACACCAGAGGGCAGCTTGGGACTTTGCTGTCAGGCCAATTTCACTTCCAGTCACAAGTCAGAGAACATGTCTTTTCTGTCAAGGCTTTATGGTTACAATACAAAGTTTCAGTCACACAAGGAAGAAGATGGATTGGATAAAAGATGAAATGAATGAAACGTCATGATAGGAACACAGGTTGTGAAAGTATTCTGATAAATTATTTTTTTTCCTTTTTGCATCAAGGTCCTTCTGGTTACTTTTCTCTTCTTCTGTTTCAGTTTCTGCCTTCATTCGTCTAAAAATCTTCCAGTTGTTTCAATAACCAAACACATATTCAGCATGCACTGCAACAATGTGGCTGTTAGAGGCAGTCCGACCTTGTCGCCATTTAAACAAACGCAACAACAGAGGTTCTGAATAGTTAAAATAAATTAACATTATACATAAGATCCAGACTGAGACACAAAAGCTTCCAGATTACAGACTTCAAAGCTAAGGAAACTTAAAACATCAGAATAAATAATTGAAATACACTCACTGGACACTTACTTTTATCGTACACCTTGCTAGCACCAGGTTGGACCTCCTTTGCCTTCGTGGCTGCCTTAATTGTTCACAGCACAGATTCAATGAGGTGCAGGGATTTGGGGCCATTTGCTAGCATGTTGTTGGCTCCACATCCATGATGCAGATCCTCCGCTCCACCACATCCCAAAGGTGTTATTGGATTGAGATCTGGTGACTCCAATACTTCACTATTAATGAAGTAATGAAGTAATGGTCTGGGTTCTTTCATGTTCAAGAACCCAGACTGAGATGATCTGAGGTTTGTGACATGGTGCGTTATCCTGCTGGAAGCAACCAACAGAAGATCATAAAGGGATGGTTATGGTCAGTAACAGTACTTAGGTGGACTTTGGTGTTTTAATAATGCCCAGTTGGTACTCAGAGGATCAAAAAAAAAAAGCCCCTTACCATTACACCACTAGCAGCATCCTGGATGGAGTCATGCTTCTGTGTTGTTTACACCAAATTCTGACAATTCTCACAAGCAAAGTTTTTCTGGTCTTCTGTTGTCCTACTTTGTTGATCCCATGTGAATTGTAGTTTCCTATTCTTAGCTGACGGGTATATAACGTGGATTTGTGAGCATTATGGGTGGATTCTGTTATCTGTGGACATGAAGCCAAAATGTTAGACCTGCTCCTTTTATTAACAAAAATCTGAAATGCTCTGGAATCAATCTCAAAAATGTTTTATCCACAAAACCCACATTCAAGCTAAGGTTTTGGGGCATATTCACACTACTAAATAAAGGTCAGGACTCAAGGCCAGATTATGAGTCCAGATTATCACTTAATATGCTCTTTTTTAGAGATGAGATGTGAAGCCATCTATCAAACAGTATTAGACACAATAGTCATGAGAATTTAAGCTGAATATTAACACACAGCAGAGAAAATATTTATAAAACATAAATAGACAAAAAGTAGGAACAGACCTATGACGTCAGTGTCAGTGTCGCTGGTCATGTGACTGTGAGTCTGCTTCAGTGTGGAGCGCACAAAGCCGCGCTACGTGTGTATAAGAGGCTGACCATCAAAACAAAGCTCACATTCAGCAGTCTGCTTTTGTCCACTGCTGCTTTCTGTTACCTTTTCATGTGCTGCACAACGAGCTCTAAAGGTTAATGTCACTTTTCTGCACAGGTTTGTCCACTAACAGACAATGTCTAACAGATAAGACCCCCCCCCACCCGCTCCTTTAATGTGTGTCCATAGTTCACAGAGGAATGTGTTCATGCATGTGGAATAATGTTTGTTCAGCAGGTGAAGCTGTGTGTGTTGTTTGTTTGATCAAACCTTTCAGGCTTTTCATCTCAAGAATGTGACGGATGAGTTCTCAAAACAAAACAGTTTGCTCCCTCTGCGCCCTTTTCCCCACCCAAAGTCTGTGTAACACGCCTCACACCACCTCTGATGATTATTATACCAGGAAACCGCTGTTTTTTGCGGAGATAGAGAAATAAACGGGCTCATGCAGGTTGCGTGAAGCCTGTGGGCAGTTAATGTGGTGAGCGTCTTCCCCCTTGTGGTGATTTCGAGTATTGCAAAAGGATGAAGCTCTGAGGGGAACTTAAATCATCTGATTTCGTTGTGATCCATAGTAGAGTGCGTGAACGCACCATGAATAGAAGTCAGTTTGTTTGTAGAGCACCCTTCAAACACAAAGAAAGTTCAAAGTATCGCTGAAAGTATTTAAATGTAGATTTTAATGTGGCTAAAACTGGGTGAGAATGTGAGTGGATTCATATGTTTTTCAGGAAAGATCTGTCTGTTTGATCCTCGGAGAGTGACCACAGGAGCACTGTGTGTCCATTGTTGTTCACCCCTTATTAGTGATGTTGTTCAGGCTTCCTGTAATTCATTCCCCGCTTGAGTCACTCTGACTCACCCGGTACATGCGGTGTGTCCTGTTCACCTTGCAGAGGTTAGGAGGTTTATTAATCATGGTCAGCTGTCAGACATACAAATGAAATCACCCGGTTCACCTTCTTCTACTAGAAGAAGAAAAGAAAATGTATTAACACTGCAAAATAGATTCTTGATGCTAAGTGTTTTGCTGATAAGATGTTGAAAAAGCTCAATGTGGTTTTGAAAGGAGACAACCGTCGCCTGACAGCAAGAAGCTCCAAACTGAAGCCACTCTGGGGCCTTTCTGTGTGGAGTTTGCATGTCCTCCCTGTGTCTGTGTGGGTCCTTCGGCTTCCACCCTCAGTCCAAAAACATGCATGGGGTTAGGTTAATTGGTGATTCTGAATTGACCAGCTCATCCTGCTGAGTCTGCTACTCCTCCTACAGTACTGATCAGATTTTGGTAAAACTTGCACACAGTGATCGCCTAATAGGTCTTCACCCAAATTGTGCTCAAGGTCAAGGTTGTATCGTTTTACATGCACTTTTCCATCTTTGCAGCATAACTCCCATGCACACTACTTAAAATTCCAGCAAATTCATGCTCCTGATGCACTGAACAAATCTCAGTAGTTTGTGCAATACAGCCAACCGGACAAGAACACTATCACCATCTTTATGTGCACATTACAGTAACCTGTGAATTGTGATGGATTGTGAGCTACTGTGTGATCGATGTTTTTTTTTGGTTGCTCTGGTTCCCTTGACATAAAGCCAGGGGGGTTTTCCATCATCTTCTTAGATTTTTTGAAAAGATTATTATATGCTTTGATAAGCAAGACAGTTCCCGTAAACTCACAGCACTTTTATGATTTTTGAAGCTCAGCTGCAACTAAAACACTAATTTTAGGCTATAAACCAGGGGGTGGGCAACTCCAGGCCTCGAGGGCCAGTGTCCTGCAAGTTTTAGATGTGTTTCTTATTCAACACGCCTGAATCACATATAGAAGTCAATAGGAGGACTCTGGAGAACTTGACTGAATACTGAGGAGGTAATTCAGCCAGATTCAGGTGTGTTAGGTCAGGGACACATCTAAAACCTGCAGGACACTGGCCCTTGAGGCCTGGAGTTGCCCACCCCTGCTATAAACAGACTACACCACAGCTGCATGACTTCAGTGTCAACACTTGCTAACACTGAACATCCCTGGAAACCTCTCCAAGCAGCTCCTTTGGAGTATTTTATTTTGTAGAACAAAATGTGAAAATGCCCAAAACTCATGTTAACCACAGGCCTCGTTTTATCATCATCATATCAAGTAACTATATATTTAAAAAACCTAACTTTGAGATAACAGCACTCATTTATGTGGCACGTGATGGAAACGCACTGGTGTGCAGTTGCCGAACAACACCATGGAGTGAGTAATCAATAGCTGAAAAGTTGCCTTTTCAATCAATCATTCTATCATGAAAATGAAACCGCAGTACAGGTTAACCTTAATGCGTAATATTTTTTGTCAGTCACAGAAACCCATTTAAGAGCCTATTTTGATTGCAAAACACCACTCTCTCTAACTGCAGCAATTTTCACCCACGTGGTAATTGTTTGTGACTCAGTGCAAATGCAGACAGTGTGATTTGAACAGTATGCTAACCAAAAGTGAGATGCGTCAGATCACACATCAAATCTGCCAAACCATCCAAATGAACTCGATGCCAGTGACGCAGTGTCTGAGCCCGCTGGCCGCTTGCTCTGCGAGTTTCACATGGGCCGGATGGAAGGAATCACTTTAGAGGATTAAAACTGGTCATCTGGTTGGATTACATCGAGAGCTTACCTGCCCATCTGTCCCCTTCAAGCTGTGACAGACAGACTTCCTTTGGACAGAGGAGGCCTAACATGTTCTTTTTTCCCCTCTTTTTTTAAAAAATAAAAATGAATAAAGACACACTAAACTCAAGACACAGTGGCTTTGGATGTCTGGAGGTATGCAATGTCTTCATCCCGTGTTATGTGACATCTTTAATTTGTAAAGCAGCGCCTGGAAAAACTCAATGCATGTGCAACTTTTAGAGCTGTATTCATGTTTAAAGTGAACTCAAGAGAATTAAGGCAATATGGAGAGCCAGACTGATCAGTATCTCTTAATAATCAGGTATAGGCTACGCAGGGTCTTCAGGTAGTAGGTTATCGTTCATAAACAGATCATGCCTGTGTACAGAAGGAAGATGATCACACTTTTAGATTACAGGTACGTTATACACATACACACAAACCACTGAAAATAAACCGGTTTATATGTCTTTATCTCCTTGTTGGGACTTTCTTTATCCATCTTCCAGGAAACTGGTGGGTGGAGCTGACCTGGCTGGAGATGCATTACTGATCAGGTGGACCCGGGAGACTGTGGCTGAAATCCATCCCATGCGCCTTCCCGCTGCACACCTTCACCTTATCTGCTTGGGAGAATGGGGCCCATAAAGCAGCTCTAACTCTCTTCCACTGACATGAGATACCTGTCATTATAATTGAACATTGCATCATTTAAAGATTTTCTTTCATACTTTTGAGGCTCGTTGAGACATGCATAATAAGTCAGATGACTGATTCATGAGTTTTACCAAAGACAACAGACTCATGGTCCCACAGTTTAAATGCCAAATTTTCCACAGAAATAAAGATGTTTACAGCCTGCTACACAAATGGTTTGGGCCTCTATAATTAATGTCTTAACTCACCTCTTTAAATTGTATTAAGGGTTATTATTAAGGGTGTGGCCTCTTCGACTGAGAGGTGGATGCCGATACAGGTGGCTGTAGCTGTTTGCCATACTTCACCTCAGCTAACTAGACTGTTTTTGTGCTTTTTCTTTTTTCTTAATGCTTTTATTTTGCAAATAATATGGCTTGCTGTGTGATTAATTGTACTAATCGACTGTGCTCCAGGTTTGGCGAGTAAAATTCTAGGATTTTATTTGGAATTTTCTAATTAGCAGGTATCTGTGACTGAGTAATGCACCCATATGGTCTCTGGATGCCGCTTGCTAAGCTATCTCATCTTTAATTTTAAAACTCATGGCATGATAGGAAATGCTGTTACTTGATCTGAACGCTGACCAGCTTGGATGTTGTTTTAAGCCATGATTTATTATTAATAGTCTCTCTTTCCCCCACAGCCAGCTGCTTTAGATAGCTGCCCCTCCCTTATCCTGGTTCTGCCTGAGGTCTCTTCCTGTTAAAAGGGAGTTCTTCCTCACCATTATTGCCAAGTGCTTGCATATAGAATTTTTTGATTGTTGGGGTTCTCTCTAATATTGTAGGCACTTCACTTTAAAACACCTTGAGACAACCATTATTGTGAACTGACACTATGTTAATAAAACTGAACTGAATTAAACACGATGCTTTGGTTCATAGAAACCTAAAATTGAAGAGATTTTTATTTTAAACAAGTCCTGCATTATTATGAACAGAGTGATTTTATAGTTTTCATAGCCGGCATGTCTTATCCTTGTGCCCATGTGTATGTCCTCTGGGTTCTCCTTAAGATTTGTGAAGGACCTCTACCTCTTAATACTCTGAGCATATAGCTAGTTTTATCTGGATTTAGTATAAACTTAAGTCTAAACAGGTCATTCTGAATGTCTAAAAGAAATACAGAAATTTAGGAATAAATAAATATAGCTGTTGCTTTGGCTCCAGCACAACCATGACCCTGAATTGGATGAGTAGAAAAAGATGGCTGGATGGCTGGATGATGGATAAAGCTGCTACTAATCAATGAACATAATAGAACCAAGTAGTAATCTCTGTGCAACACCTTTTGTGAGTTCAAGAAAACCCAGCTGATGATCATCTGCATCTACAGCTTGAGTTCTTCCAGTAAGATGTACTTTACAATATAAAGCACCTTAAGGCGACTGTTGTGATTTGGTGCTATATAAATAAAATTGATTTCAATAGAATTAAGATAACTGTGAAAACAAATACACACTGTGTTACCAGAGGCTGAGCACTGTGTTTGTGACTTGCTGCCAGTACTCTGAAGGCTGTATACATGCCCCAAGCTGTAGCCGCCTACTCTTGTTCCCTTTAGAGGCGAGGCAAGACCACCTTTTACACGCTTTTAGCGTCACAGCAGAGTGAGCTCGGGGTTAAATAATGAATTAATGATGGCTGAATTCAATTTGGCTGCTTGAGTTTCCAGGTTGTTTATGCCGGTTCACTGCCACCTCACTGTTATAACCCCCCCCCCCACTTTTCAAACCTGTTTGAAATGTTTACCTCAGTATTTTTGTGAACCACACATTTTTATCACTCACTTGTGTGTGTGTGTGTGTGTGTGTGTGTTTTGGGATCAATATCAGTGTGACCATTTCATTATTAGAAGGTGCAGCAATGAATGAAAATGTTTCTGTTCTCTTACTTAAAAACACTCTCTCAGTAGGTGATGCTTCTGCAGTGACTAAATAGAGTTCGCAGTTCACCCAGCATTTTATGCAGCAGTGTATCAGAGAAGAGGAGGAGGAGGTGGATGGTGCTGTGCTGTGGAGGGGTGATGAGGATTTTAAGGTTACAGTGAAAATGTGCAGAAGGAAACTGTCAGAGGTTAGCTGCTGCTGCAGCTGCTGTTGCTGCTCACACCTACACACAGAATAAGCCAACAAACCTTGATTTCCTCCTACATGACAACCGCATATTCAGTCTGGATTCTCTATTTTGTGCATCACACATACTCACAAACATTTTCTTCCTAGCGCATTTCCTCCCCTCCTATAATTCAGGCCATCCAGTGTAACACAGTGACTCCCATTGTCTGCGAGAAGCTAATTTACACAGGATGACCTCTTGCAGGTGTTGCCAGTGTACCACTGAACCGCCCCCCCCCCCATGACTAACACTGTCCTCCAAACACCATTCTTTGATTTGTGTTCCTCTTTCCATCTCACTGCTCAACCCACTCTGTCCTCTTTATCTGCCTCTTCATCGCTCTCAGGCTCCCTTTTCAGCTGATGGAGCTTATTGTGGACAAATAGGCTTACAAGAGTCTCTATGGCAACCACAGATCGTAAAGAGCCGCATAAGCACTTCATCAGGGGCCATGATCCAACAGCTCCCATTGGCGACGGTGCCCCCAACCTCCCGCAACAAGTAAAGGCAGGCCAGAGAGGCTCCTGGGAGGAGGAGGGGAGAGCGAGAGGTGGAGATAATGCTGAGAGAGGATGGATGAGGACAAGAGAGAGAAACCATTTCTCCTCTCTCTCGTTCCCTGATTTTCATTCAGCCAGTGTCTTCAACATCCACCCAGCTCTCCTGCTTTCTGAGGACTTTGACTATTTGGCTCTACGGTGATTTAATTTCTTGTGGAGTCCAAAGAAAACTTCAAAAAAAAAAGAAGAGGTGAGTCATTCTTTGGAGCAACAGGCTGCTTCAAAATAAAGGCTGAAAACTAAACGGCAGATTTCAGATGAAAAAATTTGACATGTATTTTTTTCACTTACATTCATGTCTATTATGAAATAAGAAATGAATCAGATTTGGAGTCCTGAAAGAGAGCAGCAGATCAGTCTCCAATTCACAGCTGAAAGGAGTGGTCAGTTATAATGTTTGCTACTGACAAAGGCTGGTAACCCATTGATCCGTAAAGTCATATATTAACAAATAATCATAATAATGATGCATTGGAGAACCATTAATCACACTATTCTTTTTTGTCATGTTTTAGTTTATCAAATTTTTTTATTTTATTTTATTTTTTGGTTTTACTTTCTAGCAAATTTAATATTTGTGGAATTTGGAATTCTAATTTAAATAAAAAAATAAGATGTTATCGGAATGTTTTGCTTTCCATTTTCTGATGTTCTATTAACCAGGGTAAAATTATTCAATAGACTGACAAATAATTTAAAGTAATGAAATGCATTGATAGATGCCGTTCTCCTTTCTGATGTAAAAACGTACTGATGGTGTGACTGTTTTGCTTGCGCCATTTTAAAGGGTTAAACTGCTGGTCCCTGCGTGTCCAGGTAGGGCTGTAATCTCACTCTGTTGCTCTGTTGTGAAACCTTTTCTCAGCACATGTTGTTAATCTGAGCCACAGCTCCAAAACTGCCCCACCTGAAGCATCCTTTACAGCTGCTCTGGACCGGAAAACACTTCCAGGATGCAATCAGAAAGGAGAAGCTGAAAACATCATGTATAAAACTACAACAACAACAAAAGAGACATGGACTTTGTAAGCTTTAAAGCTTTCATTTGAATAAAGGCAACAAAGTGAGGAGTCCCATCATGTGAATGCAATGCTTTAAAATGCCTCTGCTAAATAATGACTCACAATAGATGAATCAGTGGCCTACATGGCTGTGCTTTTTAATACGCGTCAACAAAAGACCCACTATTGATCGGCTTGAATAGAGATTCTGTTGGAGCAGATATGACACCTGCAGAACAAAGAGCTGATGCAGGGTTCGATAATGGATGTTCTCTTTCTGAAATATATCCAGATGTCGAACACACGTCAAAGGATGCTTTGTTTTGAATTAAGCTGAATCATGGAGAGCAAATCCGTGTTTCCTCATGCATTTTCAGACACGTGTTAACAGAAGTGCAAAACTTTACTTTATTTCAGGCTCAGCAGATGTCCACAGATTCCAGTTAAACTTTTCAAGCACATTTCTTTGTAATTACATTATTTAATTTAGTCAGTACCAGGAGAGTAAAAATAAGGTTGCGTTTTCCATCTGCTTTATTTCATATTTGGCAGACTGGCTTCTGGTTTCTGGGATAGGAGAAGCAAGACTGCACAGAAAACAGAGAAGGCAACGGCATAAAAGATGGTCCTGGGGTGGAGATGAGTTGCAAAGTGGCTTGCAGATGTGCAGCAACTGACAGGCTAAAGGATCTTATTAAATAACACCCTATATGAGCTTTGCCAGTTGGATGCTTAGAAGAGTGTCAACTGACCCGTCAGCTGATGGCGGCTGGCACTGAGTTCAGCTGATCTGGGATTAGGCTGAATTTGACTTTGTGGCCTGTCTGTATTAATACCCTGCTTCTGTTCTCTAGTTACACACACAGTCTTTCAGAAATAAACATGAGCGAACAACTGAACAGCTTGGCATGAATATTTTGAAGTCCCCTTTTTACCTCAGTGTAACATCTTCTTGTGATTCTCCCTCATCAGGGGACAGTGAGGGAGGACACGGCCATGGCCTCCTGGTTCAGCTGGAATGAGTCGTATTACCGGGCCCCCCGTCGGGACCCGGCTGACGTGGTCACCGACACCCTGATGCTGGAGTTCAGCTGGCAGCTGAAGGAGGCTGAGAGGCAGCAGAGAGAGAGGGAGAATGAGTACCGACGTCTGAAGACTGGGGTCGATTACAGCTGGCTGGCCAGCACACCCCGCTCCACCTACGACATCAGCACAGGCGAGAGGCTCGGCCTGGAGGACCTCTGTGCCAAGGTGCCCCCATCCTGCTGTGGGCTGGTCGTACTCAAGTAAGGTGGCATTGAGTAGGAGTGAGATGAAAATTCCAAAAGCAGTTTAGGAGTATATCATATTGTCTCCTGTTGCCAAATATCAATTTTTCTTTTATTAAATGTGAAGCTAATTTGACTGCCTTATGAAATGAATGAGGACAGAATGAATGAAAGCCAATGTGTAGCTAAGAAGAAGAGAAAACACCCAGGGGGGAAACAGAATAATAATGACAGCACACTCACATTAAGTCAATACTTAATATGATGAACAAATACACAATTTATGCTTTTTGCCTTTTAAAAACAAAGATGACCAATACTGTAATAATGTCTTTAGTTCTCTAATTGTATTTACTTTTTGTGATGCTGCTCGTGTTTGCTAAGTACCACAGTAGAGAAAAAGCTAATGGACTTGTCTACATATATACCCACTGGCCACTAGTTAGTTACACTTGTTCAACTGCTAATTAATGCAAATAACTAATCAGCCAGTCACATGCCAGCAACTCATTGAATGTAAGAAGGTAGACATTGTCAAGATGACCTGCAAAGTTCAAAGCCAGCATCTGAATGGGGAAGAAAGGATTACAGGAGAAAAAAGGAGAAAAATGCCTAGTTGATGCGAGAGGCCACAGGAGAATGGTGAGACTGCTTCAAGCTGATAGGAAGGCAGCAGTAAGTCAAATAACCACTAGTTACAACTGAGGTATGCAGAAGAGCATCGCTGAACAAACATGGCAGCAGAACACCACACCAACTGTCACTTCTGTCAGCTTAGAACAGGAAACTGAAGCTACAGTTCACACGGGCTCATCAAAACTGCAGGTGAGATAGGATTGTAAGAATGTATCCTGGTCTGAGGAGTCTCAGTTTCTGCTGCATCATTCAGTTGGAAGAGTCAGAATTTGGTGTGAACAACATTAAAGCATGGATCCAGTCTGCCTGGTATCAGCAGTTCTGACTGCTGCTGCTGTAATGGAGTGGGGCACATATTCTTGAGCCCATAATACCAACTGAGCTTGTTTCAATGCCACAGCCTGTCTGAGTACTGCTGCTGACCATGTCCATCCCTTTATGATCAGAGTGTAACCATCTTCTGATGGCTGCTTTGCCCTGTATCACACAGACCAAATGATTTCAAACTTCAGTTCTGAAGGCAAAACTGGGTCCAATGCAGTACTAACAAAGTGAACCCAACAAAGTAGCCAGTGAGTGTATACCAGGATAAATATAAATATTAACTTAAGCTCAAGATGCCAACATCAGATTTTGAGGCAATACGGTGAGATTGATATCTGATTGATGCTGACATTTATACCTTTATATTCTGATTTGTTTGTAATTATTAAGACAGATCATGGCTGTTTCATAGAAAGCAGAAAGCATGGTAGCTAAAAACATGGACCTTTCTCATTAAACCTTCCCTTTCATATTAAATCACAGTGGCAAGTTGATTTGCAATATTTACTTCACAAAGGGAATAAAAAAGAACTGTGTTCACTAAAAGATAGAAAAGTAGTACTAACTAAATAGTGATCTTGCATTTACCCCCCCAAATTTATGTACCGTGGAAAAGGCTTTATCCAAGGCAGTGTTTTAATTTATTAGTGTATTTACCAAGCAGAGTGGGAGGTTTTTGCACTGTTTGAACAACGCAGCACCATCAAAAATGATTGAAAACCTTTCTGTGTGCATGTGTCCAAGGCCACTTGTTTTTGACAATGAGAGTATAATCAATAATGGACAATAATCTAGGGGGGTTTATAGTTATAATAAAACTATCGATTTAATAGAAGAAATATCAGCTTCAGATCACCACCATCAAAGTTATAATTTCCAGTCCTGGCTTGTGTCAATTTTATCATGCTGAGGCTTTATGCTGATGTCGAGTGCTCGCAAATTCTTTCGTGTTGTTTTGAGACGTAACACTACATTGCGCCAACTAGGCATGCACCATTCAGGTTGACCTCACACAAGTATGGCGGCAATGACTACTTGCCCGTGTTTGTGACTGAGTATGATCCCTGTTTGTGTTCACATGCTATCAAGACACGCTTCAGCATCATCTTTGGCACGGACGAGAAGGTTTTATGAGGCAAACTGATCAGCTGGCCAACTTCTCCACCATTTGACACATGGTGCTTTAATGCTGGGGTGCATCCAAAACCTTTTAATCTCCTGCAGAACATCCTGAACTCATCTTAGCATTTGTTCATAGAAACCCGCAGAGGTCTCAGGTGTCTTGTTAGAGTCTCACTGCGTTAATGTGAGTGAGAGGTGAGGTGCTAAATGCTAAGTGGAAGTCACCAACAGAGCAGGGACCAAGAGGAGCATGTTTGTGTGATTTCAATTTGTCTCATCTGGGTAAAGATCTCAGCCGTCAATATTATAAAGTGTATTTAACTTATTAATAGTCAATAAATAAATAAATAAAAATGTTCAATTTTTATAAAAATAATTATAACAGTCTTTGTTTGGCATGCTGTTTATTGTGAGTTTGGTTTCGGGTGAATCTTTAAAGTTGTAATCTCTAAATTCATATTGCCGTAAACTTGAAGTCAATTTCAAGCATAATATTAAACTTAAACAATAATGTGTTTCGGAACAACATTTAACCAGTTTACTTATAACTGAGTGAGGTTGCTATGGTTGACAAATCAATATGAGGGCCTAAAGATGGATTATATATACATTGCACCTTAATAATTAGGAATATTTCCCCATATTTATGACATTATATTTTTTTAATAATAAAAATAACAGCAGAGATGGTAAATTAACAAAAAAACACAGTAACTACACAGTAAAGAAAAAGGATTTGACTGGAAAAGTCCAGATATCAGCCACTTGGAAGCACTTACTGAGCAACAGTCTCCCAGGTTATTTATATAAAGGTTTGTGAGGGCCTCAGGCACGTCTTGGAGGAGGAACATTTGCCATCATGTGGACGCTGTTCTGTACAAATGCCAGAATTTGTTGTTGAAGTTATAAACAGGTTAAGAAGGCTCTAGGAAAGCTGACTGCCCACACAAAAGATTTAATCTATGGAACGTACTGACACAAGAAACTCTGGGCCAGAAAATAATGATGCTGATTAAATGACTTGGCTGAAATTTAACCTGACTAAAGTGCTTGTGAGATTATAAATGTTAGACATTAGCTGGTCTTTAACCCACCAGCTCTCTAGTACAAAGTCTGTGATGCTGAACTGCAATGATGAGCTAACAGGGAAGCCATGATTCATTGTTAGCAACCAGGTGTCATGTGTGCTGCCTCCTGCATGCTCTATCCAGACAACCAATAACCCACACCAAGTATTGCAAACTTTGGCAGGTGGTCTTGATCATATCTACATTACTAAATGCACTGAGTTGCTGCCATGTGATTAGCTGATTTGATGTTTGTGTTAATGAGCATTTGAACCTAATGAAGTTGTCTATTCATCATGAGGCCAGGAATCAAACTTGTTGGATGAGAACTTTGCAGAAGTGTCCAACAGAAGGGTGCACAATACAAAAAGAAAATTGTTATAGAGTTTTTATTTCCAGTATAGCACAAAGTAACAAAGTACCGTGACAACCACACAGTCACTGTACATGTGTTCTTTGCACAGGTTCAGGGAGGCCATGCAGGCCAATGAGCCTGAGGTGCCTGAAGTGTCCAACCTGTTCCGCTCCGTCCTCATGGAAGCTCTGGACCATCTGAAGGAGGAGCAGGAGGCCGAGCGGCTCTCTCGCCAGTGGAACAACAAACGTGCCATGAGCGTTTCTCTCATGAACTTTAGATCCCGCATCAAGATCAACCCGTTCGGAAGCACAGTGGGCCTGACCTCCGCTGCGGCTGAAGGGGCGGGTCTAAGTGACCTCAAAACCGTTTCAGAGGATGTGGAGAGAGGGATGGATAAGGATGAGAGGATGCAGAGGGTGTGGAGCATGCCTGACTTCAGATACAAAGGAACCAGTAGCAGTAAGATTGTTTGATGCCGGAGTCCACAGGGCGGAGATGATAATGATGATGGTGGGACATTTCAGCGGGACTAATGCTGTGCAGCTGTGTCCACTTTGCACAGGGCGAGAGGATAAATCTGTCTAACCTCCTGGCTTTACATTACCAACCAGCATTTGATCCTGCTTTACCCTTATATCTGAAAGTGTCTTTTTTTCCTGGTTTACCATACCTGAAATATTTTTCAGTACTTGAAATAGTTTTAACTTTGCATGAGATTATCACCACTTGCAGCGATGCCTCTTCCATTTTGCAGAGATTTGGTGTGTAAGCACTGAGGGCTTTTCACTGTAGCCCAATAGGGAAATTAACATAATTTAATGGATTCTTCAATGAGCTGAAGGGTGTTTTATGACTATAAATGTTGTACATGCAGTTTTTGTGTAGAAGGAAAATAGTTTTAAAAACAAATGATTCACTTAAACCAATGAGAAAGTGAGTCATGCTTTCCCTCCGAACTGCACAGAAGGACCCCACAATATAATTCATCATCCAAGGTCAGTGAACTGAACACTTTCTTCCTGCGCTCTTTATTTGCAAGAGGACGTTGGGGGTGTGGGGGGAATAAATCATCAAAGGCTGTCAGATCAAAGTAAAAGCTTTCACGCAGGTTAATTGCTGTTTCTGCTCTATTTGTCACCCAGAATAATTCAGCATTACACAAAAGGCTTGATCCATCATCTTTACATTGTCTCACTACAGGAGGAACTGACACATGTTGTGTTTTTATGGCAATAAAAAAAATAACTGATTTTGAAACACTATTCATGAGAGAATGAATGGTTATGAATAAGACTTACAGTAATTATTAAACAACATTGAGTCCATTTGCATTTTTTAATATAACACATAATAAAAACTATAATTTCAATAAACACTGTGACTCCAATAATAATGATTCTTGTCCGTTATCTACAGAAAATAAATGTACGGGTTTTTCTAAATGTCATAAGCTTGACATTAATGACTGGGGGGGGGTAACTAAGACCTGTATTTAAATGTTGGGGGGGTGAAGTCTGCAAGGCTTAAAATAAAAATAAATAAACAAATTTTTAAAAATCTGAGTGTGTGATTTGATCAATCCTCTGCAGTCCCCTTTGTGCTGCTACACGAGGCTCAAAGCTACATTAGCCATGACTACAACGGCCATGCTGCTGAGTTACACCGCAGGTAATGCTGGAACCAGCTTCACACAAGGAAGACACATCTAGGTCTAAGACATAGCTTTTCTCCTCTGCATCAATTATTATCTGACTGAGTTCAAAATTTTCTCAAATGGTATGTTGTGACTCTAAACTGGGAGTTCTCTTTCAAAAGAGATGACATGTTCAAACCACAAGCTAATTTGAGAAGCCAGTGGCCGGCAGGTCAGCAGTTTTTTCCATCTAGCTGCCCACAGATGACATTTTTACCACACTGCTCAATGTTAATACTGTTTACATCACGAGCCTGTGGTGAGAACGCATCTCGCTTCGCCGATGGAAATATCTCCCCCTGCACTCCAGCCACTGCGCTGCTGCCGCTCTGTGGCCAATCAATTCATAGTCATCATTTCTTCCTCAGAAAACTCTACTTTTTCATTTTTCCTGAGATCTGCTGAAGCGTCTGGGCCCGACCAACAGGACTGGTGTTTACAGTGGCATCACAGGGTGGAGTTCAAGAACTCCAGAAGCTCTGCTCGATTTTTGTCCCGCTGTAAGAAAACAAGCTGCATGTAAGCCAAGGCAATAAACAGTCTATTCATAAACTATAAAAGGCCCATGTTACCTGCTTGTCTTTCTTTGACTTTTTTACTTTCATCTTTATCTTCTTCCCTGAAATCATGCTGTATTTGCCTTTTTTCCTGTCCTTCAAATACTGAAAGAAAAACACATTTCATTTTAAAAGGGTGTGATCAGCCTGAGACAATGAGTTCAGCTTCTAACTAACCCCAGAATACACTACACTCGGTTCTATTGCATTCCAGGTCCAATGCAGTCACCGGCTGTACCCACTCAAGACAATGCTTGCAACTCCAAGAAGAGCTCTCTGCTCTGTGATGCTTTATACAGCGCTGGGTTTATTTCTCATGGAAGCTACGCCAAGATACACATGGCATATGATTTGGAGGGATGTGTTCCATGTGAACTTTATCAAACCTATCATATTAACCAGGTTGGAAAAACAACTCCTTTAAAAAAAAAACAAAAAAACGAAAGCTGTAAATTGAACAAAATTACCACCTATTATGGGTGTCTGATATTTTAAGTCCATTAAGGTTTGCAGGATTTTAAACAAGACTTTATGATAAAGGGAGCTTCATTTGGACGGGTGCTTGTCTGCTCTGTTAGTCCCACCTCACAGAGGAGTGTTGCATATTCTAAGAATGAGGATCTATAGATTTATTCTATAGTTTCTTTTTGGCTTTAATGATTCTAGTGTCAGACAATAATGTTAAAAATGAAACTCTCAATTCTACCTGTGAAAGAACTGTCACATGATATAATGCACTGATATAGCAGAAACATGAATAGGCTGTTACCGAATGATTTCCTACCTTGGAGATCTGTACAGGCCCCGAGTTTTCCTCTCCACCTTTTGACTTCTTGTCTTTTTTACGTTTATGCCGCTTCTCTTTCTTCCCTTTCTGCGTAGAAAACAAAATCAGCACAAGTCAGCTATTGAGGCTTAAAAATTTATTTGACAACACAAGCTGCTAAATGAATAGAAAGTTACTTTTTTATGTTTCTCCTTCCCCCTTTTCTTGGACTGTTTTCTGGATTTACTGCGAGAGTCTACAAACAGCGACATAAACAACACACTGAGCCAAACCCAAACAGATATGAGCACTGTGATGAGAAAGTCCTTAGTAAGAAAAAGGACAAAAAGATTTTTAGATGCATTTCAGACATTTATCGCCTACTTACCACTACTGCTAGAGCTACTCCGACTTTGGCTTGATGAGCGTGAAGAACCTGAAGAGGACGACGAGGATGAAGACAAAGAAGAAGACGATGACGATGACGATGAGCTGGAAGAGGATGATGAGGAAGATCTACTACGGCTGCGTTTCCGCTTCCTTTTTTCTCTTCCTGGAAAAAAACACACACACACAAAAAAAAAAACCACAAACTTAATTTCTCTGAAAATGAAATAATTTTTTTTTGTTTCATTCACTTGCATGCACACGCACGCACGCACACACACATACGCACACACACACCAAGATTTACAAATGCAGCCATTCAGCATTTAACCTGACTGACAGTGTGACAGTGTCGGTAAGTGACATACAGTAAGGTAGTAAAATTCAGATTTGTCATTAAAATTTCATTTACAATTGCCAAAACACTAAACCTTGTTGTCTGTGCCAAATGCTGAGTGCCCTGAACCCATTTATTGAAATGGTCACCTTTTTGGCAGAACCTTAAGCACTTTTCACCTAGTTAGACACAACTTGCAAACATATTTTCACCCACTAAAACACATTTTGCACTGTGATGCACTTGGGGTGCATAATAGTAAGCACAGGGTGCAAAAGTGAAACGTTGAGGTCTCACTACGGACAGAAACAATCAGAGAGGCAAAGTATACATACATACAAGTGCTAAACAGGAGTTTTGTTTTGAAAAAACATTTTTATGAACAGTAAAGATTATTTCTAAAGACTTTATGATCTGATCTTTGTGTTTTCCTTTTTTCTATGTTGTGTGCAATGACTGTTCAGTGGTGTTTTTCATTTTGATTGACTTGGAGTCCTATCTGACAACACTGTTTGCTTTTGAGCACTCTTTGCACTGTCTTGAGGCAATAGTTTGGTTTTGCAGGAAGAGTCAGAGGTTTTGTGAATATAGTTTGAAAATTGAGTTTTGTGTTTACAGTTTAACGACATGGAAGGATGGTTTCATTGTGTCTTGGCAATTGAGAAAAACTGTAGAATATTACATACAAACACTGTAGTTTGTACTATGACTTTCATTAAGAATTTTATGTATATATACACTACTGGTCTAAAGTTTTTGAACACCCCAATTCTTCCATTATTCCACTTGTGGCATTATTTCTATTATGGAAACCAAATATTCTTCAGAAAATTCTTCTCTACTCTGTTGCAGAAGTTCCCATAAATGTGTGGCACGTGCAGGTTGCTTTGCTTTCCCTCTTCTGTCCAGCTCACCATATACCAGCTCGATGGGGTTCAAGTGTGGAGACTGTGTTGACTACTCCAGGTTTTCAAGCTTACCATCTTGTTCTTTTTTCCTAAGGTAGTTCTGGCATAGCTTGTACTTTTGCTTTGGGCCATTATCTTGCTGTAGGTTGAACCCCTGACCAATTAGGTGCATACCAGAGAGTAGTGATTGACGCTACCCAATGCTGTGGTAGCTGTTTTAGCTTACGGTGCCGCTCACTCTTTACAAGTCAGCGACCATGGATCCAGCAAAACAGCCCCAGACTTATCACGCTTCCTTCTCCATGTTTGACAGCTGATGTCATACACTGAGAAACCAACCTTTCGCCTATTGATCCTGCGTGATGAACTGAAGATTTCAAATCTTGTTTCATTGGTCCATAACACCTTCTTCCAGTCTTCAGTAGACCATTGGTGGTGTTTCATTGCCCAAACAAGCCTCTTTTTTTCATATTCTGATCTCTTAGCAATGGCTTTCTTGCTGCAACTTGACCCGCCAAACCTGCAACTGGAAGTCTTCCTTTACAGTTAAAACTGAGACTTGTTTACCACAACCATTATTAAGCTGTAATTGAAGCTGTGGTCTTGTGAGGTGCCTGTCATGCAAGCTGTTGACTCTCAGAAACTTGTCTTCTGATTCTGTTGTGACTTTCGCTCTGCCGGACCTTTTCTGGTCAGAGTTTCTTTTTGTTTCTGAGTGCCTTTTGATAGTGAAGGAGACTGCACTCACAGAAACCTTGACTTTCTTCATAATTTATCTGTAGGAACGACCTACAGTTTATGATATATGTTCATGATTTATATATTAAGTGTTAGTGCATGGAATTGATCTTTGAGTACCTTGAAAAGCACTGTATAAGTCTAAGACATTATTATGATTATTCCTATGGTCTGTCTCTCTCTTCATTTGTTAAGTGCCTTTTACTTGCCATTTTTATAGTTACACACCATTTTCTGCAGTACAGTAGTGGATTGGATCGCCTGTATAAATTGGTAGCATCAACTTTCAAGGCCTGATCAACCTCCTAACTGAAGAACAGCAGATTCTAAATTGACCAGAGGTATGAACTGTTGTCTGTCTCTATGTGTTAGCCCTGCAAGAGACTAGCAGCCTGTCCAGATTTAACCCCACCTCTCACCCCATGACAGCTGGAATAGAGTCCAGCAATCCTGAATCGGCTAAGCTGAAGAAAATTGATTCAATTCAATTAAATTTTATTTGTATAGAACCAAATCACAACAAACAGTCGCCTCAAGGCACTTTGTATTGTAGGTAAAGACCCTATAGAGAAAACCCAACATGAAAAGTTTGACTATAGTATAAACTCATGACTGATAAAAATAATGGGGTTATGATGTTTCTGTGACATTAGAGTTAATCTAAAATTGCAACTTCATATGCACATTAAGCTTTAACTCTAATTAAAAATGTGAAAATGAAAGAGGAACCGTTGGCACGCTGGGCGCCTTACCTCTGCTACTCGATCTCTTCTGTTCATCCTTTCTGGAGCTGGAGGAGCTGGACACTCTGCAATCCGCTTCTGCAGACTGCAAACCCACAGAAAATGATTATTGATTGAGTTGTGTGTGTGTGTGTGTGAGAGAGAGAGACGGGATAAGGATCTCAGTTTAAACCTGATGCAAGCTCTTGGAAAAGCGGACAAACCTACGGACAAGACATAAACGGCTTAAAACATGCACACCGAGATATAAATTCTCTGACTTGTTTGGAAGCGCTTTTCTTAAAGACATGTTAAGGTTGCA
>VUQK01000624.1:4439-17421 GCA_015106715.1 Bujurquina vittata | reverse complement strand
CGCGTGTGTGTGTGTGTGTGTGTGTGTGTGTGTGTTTACAAATTGTACCCTCCGTGATCACATTAGCACTTGGGTAAAATTTTGTGGTCTCATTTTTAAAGAGTTAGGTCTGTTAGAGAGCCTAAATCTTGGTTTTCTGGTTGACGTCACAGCCTTGCTTTCCTTCTTGTCTCGGCTACAGAAAAGGCTAAACTGTTTTCTGAATGGGCACAAAAATCGTTACGTGCAGAATCTAATGTAATTACCAAAATACCAAGCTGACTGATGACACGAGCAGTCAAAGGAATTAACAGAGAGCATACACTATGCAAGGAGCATGTCATTAAAGATGCTTTAAGCAATATTTTTTAAACAAATTCCAATTCAGTAAATTTATATCCTTTGTGTGTTTATTTTATGATTTTTATTTAATAAAATCAGGTTGGCAATGTTTACTTTGAGCCTTAAACACGAAGGACTGATTTTCCGTCTTTTCCTCACAGAGTCTAAAATGGAGTGGTTCAGTATTCAGTCTTGACCGATACGTCGAGGCTCCTACAACAGATTCAGACCTGAAAAAGTTGGATGCATCCCGAGTTTTCAATAACCAGAAAGCAAAGGTAGAATATGAGATATCTGTAGACACTCTGTGCATGCTCAGCACAGCTGTCCGTGACTTTGAAGCTGATTTCAGTTTTGCTCCAGTTTTGTTTTTAGAAGCTTTGAGACAATCTTTCGGAATTACAACATAAACCTTGCTGTTTCTTTAGATCGGCAGCAAAGCACGAAAAAACAAACACAAAAACTAAACAAAAAAACAGATAAACAAGAGCAATATTTGGATCGTTTCAATTTTAAGATGCTGACAGTTTTACTTGTGTGCTCCTCTCTTTGACTGCCTGTCAACACATATTCCTATATTTGGAGACGACTCACACTGTGCTAAAAGTGAAATGGTCCTTTTGATCGGTGAAATGTGCCGAGCAGTATCAGACGCACTTGCACAGTTCCCCTTAGCAGAACAAGACCTGAAGAAGAATGAAAGCAGCACGTGGACTGACATTAAAGGATCCAATGAACAGTCTTTTTTCCTTCATTGCTTTCAGAAGTCACACAAGGTAAGAATAGAGCAGATCAGCATGTATATAACACTTCCATTTATAGAAAGGTTGTTGCTTCATATTGAAAGATCTGCATTCACAAGATTTTCGTAATTACCCAAAAAAAATTTAATGATGTGGTTTTCCGCTGCTGAAAATTGACAGTAGGAGGCCTGCCGTATTTATTGCTTCACGTGAAATCAACATCAGCGAACAAAGATTTCCGAACAACACTGTGAAATCTCATTAAAACTTTTAGCAAACCGCTCTGACACTTCTACCACCCCGCAAGCATGAAAATTGCCAACATGGATCACATCTGCTGAATGTATTAATCAGCTCCATCTGATTATGCATGTACCCGCTACTCATTCACTTAGATGAATATGGAAAAAAGGTTCTGACACAGAACATTAACTGTCACGGAGAGAAGAACATCTGCTAA
The DNA here is from genome assembly GCA_015106715.1 of Bujurquina vittata. NCBI lineage: Eukaryota > Metazoa > Chordata > Actinopteri > Cichliformes > Cichlidae > Bujurquina > Bujurquina vittata. The sequence goes on along the minus strand of VUQK01000624.1, from coordinate 15,897 downwards.
AAACTTTATAGCAAAATCCAAAATCAGCATCTCTCGAGCTCTCCATCGTTCTGATTACATTCAAATAAAAGTGAGATATTCTCGTATGGAAAAACGATGACTTTTGTATTGTTTTACTGTTAAGTTCCAGTAAAACAGCGTTGTTACACGTCATCAAAAACATTTTCAGCACTACACAAAGATATTCTGAGTAAATATAAACTGAAGAATTCCTTCTTCCTGATGCAGTAAATGATGGTTTAATTTATTATGGGACAGTAGACAACTAAAAACGAATTTAGAAAATAATATTGCCATGATCTTTATACATAAGTGGTGAAAAATTAAAAAATCAATTCCTTCTAATAAGTCAAAGTGATCCAAAATGTTCACTCAAGCATACACACAAAGACAACCCGCAGCAGCAGGTACAGTTGGGCTCCATTTAGACGCCCCAGCTGACAGTTTATCCAATTATGACAACAGAAAGCCTTGTTACAGGGGAGTCAACTCTGAAACTGCCTGCTGTGATTCAATGTGGCCCAGGTGACTTGTGTAAAATGGACAGCATGATTCCTGACTGGGATCCCCACAGAGATTACCTCCCACGGGACATTTCGATTTCAGGGCCCTCGGCTGTCAGCTAGATGAGAATGTGGCTGATCTGTACTGTAAATATAAAACATGTTTGAACATATTTGTGGCAAAAGGTGTGCAGGTGTTACCTGTCTGTATGTTAGCTACAAGGAAACTAAACAAACTGGGAACTAGAGAACCACACACTAGCTCTGAGTTTGCTCACAAAGCCCTGGTTAAACGGTCACGTGGGTGAGTCGTGTAGAGCATCTCAACAGGCTGTGCCCACCGTCGGCTCTCTTCAGCTGCTGTACAAGCGCTTCAAATTATGCAACTTCCACAATGATACAAAAAGTGTGTGCTGCTGTCGGGTTGTATTAATTGCTTATCTTCACCTGTGTTTGGCCAAGGCAAACAAGAGGAGACGCTCATAAACCTGAACTGTCTGCTCTTGCCCTTTTTAAATGTGCGGCTGCGGTTATCTGATGCTCCTCTGAGGTGAATACCCTCTTAGGAGAATCAAATTCAAAGTCGCATGAGGAGGAGCAGTCCCATACATGTCATAACCGCTTGACAGTGTTGAACAGAAACTGGTGGAGCAGTGGGCATCTTGATGATGGAATGATGGAGGCCGAGTATGACATGAAGTATTTTCCCTACAACAGTGTTTGGTTACAAACTTGCACGGCTTTTTTCTGCCGTGATTTTTACTTTGTTTGGTCGATTAATTCTTTATCGTGACGATGCTTCTTGGTAATAAATCTTATACTGTTGGAAGGCCTGTTTATTTCCCCTTACATGGAGCCACATTTGTAAGGAAAATGCATTTGTGAGTTGAGTAGCAGAGTTGAAAATGTGGGTTGTGCCCAGAAAAAAATTGCCAAATCTTTTCTGCCAATGCCAAAGGGGTTATTTTTTGGGTTTAGTTTATATTTTTAAAAAGCTAGCAGAGGTTGGCTTCCATTCCCGGTAAGCAGCAAACATGAAAAAAATTATTGTTTATTAGCCTATTCAGATAATAGAAACAGTGTTTATTACTGCCCCATGCCCAATGAAAACCACAACAGAGAAAACATGCAGGGAGTGGTTGAATTAGTACATTTTTCACTTTAAATAGGTGAAACACGCTCACGCTCCTCCTGTAATTGGTTTACATTCAGGAAATAGATGGGCTTATTTTTTCCAGAACAATCTGAAATAAGCCTTGAAACAAGCATAATTCTTTGACCAGTTGCTTGCACTCTCCCACCCAGACTCTTGCCAGGATGCAGTTTCTTTCCATTTTTGTGGCTAATTTCTGTAAAGCAGAAATGAAGTTAAATGAACAAAGGAATGCAGAAGTTGTAGCAGACAGTGTGTGTAACCTAACAATGGCAAATGCTTGAGAAGCACCCTGAAAATGAGGTCATGGATTCTTCCAGCACAGAAATTGCTCCTTAATTTTATTCCCTGGTAACAGCACTGCCACCTTTTTTTTAAAAAATACTGAAGATTACACAAGACTTCATCCTTTCTAAAACTCAGCTAAGTAGTTGTAGTTCTTAAATCTAAGCACCACAACTGTACGAGAAAAAAAGCCCTTCATAACACTTGGCATATATCGATGTAAGGGAACTGTTTCATTCCAAAAGTAGTAGTAAGTTAGCACTGACATAAAGGTTCAGAAGAAAGTTTACAAATCTCAGTTTCACCAATTTATTTCCACCTTTTCAACAAACATACTAATGTTTTAGCCTAGTGGCCGTCAGACACAGCTTTGTGTCAGTGCTATGTTTTTACCTTTGGGTTTTCAACATTGGGCCTTCATGACTTCAATAGCACACCACATCGCTGGAGAAAAATAAATGAAAACTTAAACGTCTTCTTTTTGGTGAAAGATTACTTTCATAAATAGCTGGTTTCAAAAATTTCCCCATTGTGGAACAAATAAAGGGATTTTCTTTTCTATTCTTGAAGTTCATATTGTTTCATGCATGTCAAAGGGTTCTTCCTAGTCAACACAATGTGACTGTCAAAAACAGTTCTACACAAAAGTACACATCCAGATCATTGCATTCAGGTGTTCCAATCACTGCCATGACCAAAGGTGTATAAAATCAAGCACCTAGGCATGCAGACTTTTTTTTTTTACAAACATTTGTGAAACAGTGGGTCGCTCTCAGGAGCTCAGTGAATTCCAGTGTGGTACCGTGATAGGATTCCACCTGTGCAACAAATCCAGTGGAGCCAAGTCCAGCTCTAGAGCAACATGCAGAGAGCCTCATGAAATGGGCTTCCATGGCTGAGCAGGTGCATCCAAGCCTTGCATCACCAAGTGGTGTAAGGCACCGCCACCACTTGACTCTACAGCAGTGGAGAATGATGAATCATGCTTCCTGGTCTGGAAATCCAATGGATGAGTCTGGCTTTGGTAGTTGCTAGGAGAACGGTACTTGTCTGACTGCATTGTGCCAAGTATAAAGTTTGGTGCAGGAGGGCTTATAATGTAGTGTGAGGCTGTTTTTGAGGAGTTGGGCTCGGCCTCTTAGTTCCAGTGAAAGGAATACTTAATGCTTGAGCAAACGAAGACATTCTTGGACATGCTCCCAACTTTGTGGGAAGAGTTTGGGGATGGCCACTTCCTCCTCCAACATGACTGCACACCAGTGCACAAAGCAGGACCATAAAGACATGGATGAGAGAGTTTGGTGTGGAAGAACTTGACTGGCCTGCACAAAGTCCTGACCTCAACCTGATAACACTTTTGGGATGAATTAGAGCAGAGACTGTGAGCCAGGCCTTCTCATCCAACATCAGTGTCTGACTTCACAAAAGCACGTTTGGAGGAATGATCAAAAATTGCTATAAAAACTGTGTGAAACCCGGAAAGCCTTCCCAGAAGAGTTGAAGCTTCTGGGAAGGGTGGGCCAACATCATATTAAACCCTATGGATTAAGTTCATATGGGTGTGAAGGCATATGACTGAATACTTTAGGCAACATAGTGTATCTACTACAAACTCCTCTCTTTGTTGTTCAGCTCTGTGTCACTTTGCTGCAATTACAATGAAGCTGGGTAAAAGTTAAAAGAACATACAAATCACAAGGTGGAGGGTTATGAAATGATAATCCTAACCTGGCATATAATAACTCAGCAGCACCTCTTCTGCAAGCTTCTAGAAAATGTATGCGTAGCTGTTCCAGCAGCTCCAAACTCCTGTCTTCTTTGGTAATAAATAATGTGGTTTGCTGTGAGGTTGACATGGAGCCAGCACAACTCACTTTGAAAAAAAAAAGCACTTTTTTTCTGCCGTAGTCAAAGTCGCAGTTGCCATGCAGATTATTCATCAGTTTGCCTCAAATCTGACACTCCTTTTGATGTGCCTCAAGCTTACACTGATTTGCTGTGAAGACGTTCCTCTCATTAGAAATTCTTTAAACTCACGGCTTCAAATCGCATTAGCCGAGCATGACAGAATCCCTGGTGATGCAACCCCACACAGTTACTGTACGAGTACACCTATTTTGCGGAAGTGGAAGCTCTATTTATTAAAACACGCCCTTAAGAAACAAACAAGGAAGTTGCTTTGCCCTTGTCTCGTTTGCTTACTCTCTCAAGGTCAAGAGAGTCAGAGATGCATATTGATGATGGAGATGATAGGCTATCGCACGCATTGCATCTGCCTCAGAGCAAAAAGCAATCAGCGCAAGGATGAAAACAAATTAGCTTGACAAAATGTGTCGCAACTGACAGCAATGTAAAGCATGCACACTCACTCACACTGAACCATTCCCTTATATGCCTTAAAAACAGTTTCCTGCGAAGTCATCCAAGTAAACACAAGTGCAATGTCTGCAGATTTTTTTCTTGTTTTTGTCATACAAACATGGAAAACAAAGTCCCAATAAATGTTCCAGCTTGCTAAGTCAATAATGCATGGTGCTGGGTAAATAATTGATCACACACTTCTCATACTTTCTGTTCTTGCCTGTATTGAATAATTAAAGGGGGAATTGTTATCTTGTGGGGTACCCCAGGGTTCCTGCTTCCCTGCAGTGGATAGAGATGTAATTACATTTCCAAGTGCAAGTAGACCTGTGTTGGGAATTAAATGGCACCTGCTAGTCGGGCAGAGTTACATCACTGTAGACGCAATATGTGAATGAGCACGGGTCAGGTAAAGTAATATGACATGAGAGGATTATTCACAAAAAAAAGAACAACAAAAGAAAAATAGGCCTTGACGACTACAAAAAACAACAACAACAAAAAACCCAGATTATGAGCCAGACATCAGATATTTCTCTTCTCAGCTTTAGTTTTTCATCTGCATTTCACTTGATTGCATGATAGTGAAAAATAATGTAGCTTCCAGCTGTGAGGTATGCAATGAGGATTTGAACTGAACCTTTCTTGTGGAACACTTTAGTGAGCTCCAACTTTGCATTTAAAGTTTTGTTGTAGGATTCTTTTTTAGGCTTTCTTTTGTGATAAAAAATAAAGTTTGCATATGTTTCTCCATTTTGTTGATATTTGTTTTTTGTGTCACTACCTCAACATGGGGGGCCTGACATCCACCCCACTCACAGTAATCATATTATTTCAGTTTATCTCTACTGGTGCCAACGTCTCTTACCTTTTTTAAAACCTTTTAGGGACAAATCCATATTGATGCTTCATGAATGGGAGGTCTTGGTTTCCCACTTCAGGCAGAGCCCTCTCCTGTATGTTCCATGCAGAGACGAGCTACTTGTGACATCACAGAATTAACTGTCTGCATATGTGCAGTGTTGTTCTTGTGATTTTTTTTTTTACCAAGACAGAAAATGTGCGAGAGAAAAAGTTTTTATGTAAATGTTGCAGAAATCACAACTCACTATTGTAGCTGTCACTTCAGCCCTTCTTGAGCAAAGTCAACAAGCTGGCAAGCTGTACCAAATGTTTGTGACTTTGGTATAGTTGGAAAGATATTCAACAACTCCAAAGAATCAATAACTCATAATCAAAATGTCTAAATGATGACTTTTTCCAGCTGTAGACCCTCGGTTATAGTTGTTCTCAAAATCATTCAAGCTGCACAAGTGGTTCTGGTTTTGGTTCTGTGGGAATTTGTAAAATAAAATTGTAAATAAATGATTGCATGGTGTGTGAGAAGAATGCTCTACGAAAAGGACGCTCTCTTAAGTGCAACACAGGAAAAACTGAAATGTGTAAAGTACAATTTACACAGTGCAGTGTCACCAAAATAATTTCACACATCACTGGTGACAAAACAGTACAGAGAGCTTTTAACTTACCAGTGTGGTGCGTTTTCATGCCAATCATGAAATCCAAACGACAGTTTGATTAAAAATGTTACTTTTAAAATATGTACGTCAATTGATTGGTTTTTTTTTCTGTTGGTATGCACTGCTGTTTTTTTCTGCTGTTAGCTGCTGTTTCTTTCTGCTGTTAGCTGCTGTTAGCTGCTGTTTTTGCTGCTGTTAGCTGCTGTTAGCTGGCATTAATGAAACTTTCTCTGAAGTGGATCTAGCATTTTTTGGAGAAAATAAACTCCTACGTGATGTGAGATTGTAATCAAACAGTTCATCAGAGAGATAAACAGGATACAGGAACCTAACATAAGCTGGAATGATTTTAGCTTTTAACTAGCTGTGTTTGCTTAGCTGGCTCATGGTCAGCTGTTTAAATTTGATCTTTATCTTTCGTTGTGATACCAGTTATCCCCGACAGGGTTTTGTCAGGCCAGCTATTGCAATGAAACCTTGGCTGTGTTGAACTTCCTTCATATTATGCCCCCTCAGGCCTGACGTCATAAAGGCTTACAATAGCGTTGCTCGTCACACTCGTTTATGTGCACGTGCTGCATGTGAATTCTTGAATAAATGAATAAAATGTTCTTTTTTTTAACTGTGTGCTTTTCTATAATAGTGTGAGGACTTCTGAGTGGGAAGGTGGCAGCCAATTTCAGGACTGTGTTTTGAGATTAGTGAGGGCTTGAGGGGAAGATTGCTGGGCAGCTGAAAGGTTCTCACACGTATTTTCAGCCTCCAAAGTATTAAATAATTGACAATACCAATGAAATTGGGCCTACAGTTATGTTACCATTTTAGTAGTAGTAAAACATAAAGAGTAAAACTCTGGCTCTGTGCATGTTTCTTTTTTGTGAAATATGATACTGATGATTTAGTGAGTAGGTGCAAAGAATTTGTTGTGTGGTTGGTGGGCCAAAAAATTATATATATCATTTTTTTGGCCCACCAACCACACAACAATTTCTTTGCACCTCTAGTGTTAAAATACTAAAAAAAAAAAGCGTCGGAGAAGCCATTCACACTGTGAATATTGAGCTACTTTAACAACACCTATCATGTGGCAGCACTGGCGTGTATGGCACAGTAGTACTATCTCACAGCCTCACAGCAAGAAGGTTGTAGGTTAGAATCTTCTGCACTGTTACACTGAGGAGTTTGCATGTTCCGCAGCATGGGTGCTCTCTGGGTACTACAGCTTCTTCCCACAGTCCAAAGACAGTTTAATTAGTGATTCCAAATTGAGCAAAGGTGTGAATGTGAGCGTGAATGGTTCTCTGTCCAATGTGTTAACCCTGTGACAGTCTGGCTATCGGGTCCGGGTTAACCTCACCTCTCGTCCTGTTGGGATAAGCTCCAGACCCTCGTGACCCTGAACTGAAAAAGCTGAAGAAAATGGATGGAAATGTGTAGTCCTTAGCTTTAACGAATGTTCAGATCAAACTTCAGAACAGTCTAACAGAAAGATCATGGAAAACTTTCTTGAGAACAATTCAAATCTTGAGGCAGCTGGGAAACAACAGGAGAAGACCAGGTTTCACTCCTGACAACCGAGAACATCAATCTAAGGCAGAGAAAAACTGGAAAAGTGTGGAATAATCTGACTAATGTCAATTTCTGCTGAACTAGTGAACTCAATTGAGAGAGCTCATAGCGATTGGTTTTAGCTGGAAAATGTGGAAGTTGGTATGAATTTTCAAGGGATTTGAGTAGTTTTAAATGAACTGAGAAGGGGGTGGTAAGTTTTCCAATTATATATAGACCAGTGAACCTGGGGGTGAGTTTACTGCTCCCCTCTGCAGCCCAAAGAAGCGCTACTTTTGGGCTGCTTTCCATATTTTTCTGCAGCAATAGAGATGGTGTATACTTTCTGAGAGGTTAACAGTGGTGCTGATAGCCTAAGAGACTTCAAACAGAGTTACTTCACTGAAAGAGCAGGACAAAGTTCAATTCCTGGCTGCTCCAGTTTGCATGCCAAAGTATCCTTGGTAAATTAACTTGCTTATGAATTATATTAATACTGCACAAGAAAACTTCCTGGGGAGCGATGAGGAAATGTACAGAGAACACAGCTGTTCTTCAGGAGTCCTGCTGGACATTTAATAATCTTTTGGAAGTGTTGTCTTTATTCAGCAGGTGATTAAAAACCTTTTAGCCTCGGTTAGCTCAGATGCTCAGGATACGTGTACAATGCCACTGGGTCAGAAGAAACAACGCTTTCCCCATTAAGAGAAAAAAAAAAGAGTAATTTTTACTCATCATAACCGTCACAGCTGACTGAAGACCAGGAAACATGGCATTGGATTCCTCATGACATCAACCTCCTGCTGAGGCCACTATGGTGTCACACAGGAAGTGAGAAATCAAACTTTCAGTCATACATGGACACGTACACCCAGAGGGTCCAGGCAGCTTAAGCATTACTAATACTTAGCGTCATACCTGTCCACCATTCAGCTTTTTAGTATCGAATAAATGAGCCGCAGGTTGGGCTTTTTATATCATTATCTCCTTGATTTAGGATATAGCTTTACAATATTTAATGTTAATGTCCTGTACAGTTAATCAGATACTAAGAATGAAAACTAATTTCCAAGTTCTCAGTTTCTGCATGCTAGAGTAAGTTGGCCATTTGCCATGCCCAATCTTATGTGGATAAATGTAACACTTCATCCCCGGCAGCAGCTTGTTGAGGCCTTTGCTGTAAATAAGAACCCTTTCTCACACTGCTTGGTTAAGAATATTTTATTCTCCTAATCCTGCCACAGCTGTGTTTTTTCCTCAGATGTCATAAAAATGGCAGTTTTGCTTTGTCATATTTTTTGTTTTTCTTACTGTGTATGCTTGTTCAAATGCACTGAGATTTCCTGAAAAGTCACATGACTCAGGTTTTATCATCATCTTGTCGCTCAGTTTGATTCATAAAAAAAGACCCCTTAACAGTATTGATTCCTCATTGGGAGTGTATTCTGCGAGAATCATGTGTATTGTTTCTGGTGAAATTCACCAGTCATTTGCAATCCATAAAACTTGTCTTTGATTTGATGTTAATGGATTTTAGAGTCACCTAAGTATATTTAGAAGGGTCTAATTAAGCTTTTCAAGTTAGGAAAAGGGGCAGTTAAGTGTTTCCGTGTGGTCTGCTTGACAAACTGTGCACCATTACCAGCCACTGAGGGAGCTTTTAAGACATCCCTCTGTGCTCATCGTGTTCCACTCACAGCAAAAAGCTGCAGTCATCTCACTCAAAAGCTGAGCTACAAACTAAGTCACAGCAAGGCGCACCAGACAAAATATGCATCACGGTTTACCTCTGCAATACATCTATGAAACATTTACAACTGATGTTGACATTAAAAGTGTAGAAATAGGTGACAGGTTTTTAGCAGAAGCCGCGATATGATATGATATAATATGATATGATATGATATGATATGATATGATATGATATGATATGATATGATATGACATGATATGATATGATTTGATATGATAAATGTTCACTGATGGCACATTTTGTGGATATTTATGTGTCAAATCAAATAACATAATTAAAATTTAAATTGACAAATGTTCACTTCAGTTCTTAAAAAGCTGCATGATATGGCTCAGTTACTCTGCTCTAAGCCAATTTACCTCTTAAGACTTGGCTAACATTTTTGTTAGTAACACCACAGAAACTGTTAGAATAACTAACCAAGGGCCTGTGAATAAGACACATTTAGGGAATTTTTGATATACTTTAGTAAGTCTCTGTGTTGCCATGCAAGCCAGAGTGAGCTCTAATTCAAGGCATACAGGATAAAGTCATTTAAGTCAGTTGACAGCTATCGGATCTATACATGACGTGTTGCTGAATTATGCATTTGTCAAATATCTTGCAAAACAAATTGAAGTAAACAAATTTTGTATTATTCAAAGATTGCAAGAAAATACTTTACAAGCCAGTTGGTCTTCATGAATATCATTAGTGCTTAAAATACTTTATATGGCGACAGATGGCTCTGGTTTGAGTCCTGATCTACTAAAGCTGCCAGAATGATAATTTTAAAAAATATATTGTGATATATTTTTGAGGCCATCTACCCCTAGCTGGGGTACCACCACAAAAACTGGAAAATTATGTAAATACCCAGTATTTGTTTTGTTATAGAAATCTTCATCTCAAAAATCTTCTTCTATTTGGTAAGGTAAAACATGTCAGGTAAAGGTGGGTGTTTGTTCCTCTTTTCAGTAGCACTTTATTTTCAGTTTTTTCAGTGAGAGAAGAGCCTGTAATCTACTGCAGTTTGAGAGAAATTGTAAAGCTAATTTTTTATAAAAATGTAATTTTGCATTGAAGAAAAGCTGATTTTTCTTGATGCCTTAGTCAGAAAATCAGAATCAGAAAAGAAAATTTTAGTTGGCACATCACTTATTATTACTGCTGACTAAGATAAAAAAAAAGTAGAGGCTATGCAAAGGGTCCAAAAGTGATGCCCTGTGGAAGCTCAGCATTTTACAAAAAACATGAAACAAATGGCTGTTAGCAGCATGGTACACAGGAAGAAAAATAGATGATCTTAAAGAAGCAGGAAAACCGGAGGGATCAAGAAAGGCAGCCTCAGAGATTTTGGAGTCTCTGTGAAGAATCAGGAAAGCTTTGTGTAATGTTGGTGAGTTGATCCATGACTTTGTTGATACTGAAATATCTCAGCAGTAACTGGGTGGATTTCCATGAAATTCATGCACCTTCATCTCACATCATTGTGAGGTTCACATTTTGGTTCTGACTGAAATGTAACAGCAGCTGCATCCCAAATCGCACCTTATCACCAAGACTGCGCTGCCTTCACAGAGTGCTGTGTTTCTGTTGTAATACCTATTCTTATATTCTTCTTCTGTCACCCTTAGGTACTCAGAGTACAGATTCACTGCTAACATGGTTGTAGATATGTAGCCTTAACACAGGTATACAGGTATCCAAGCCGTGTAACCACTAGTTTTGTTCTCCAGTTTGTGGTATGCACATTAAGAGATTTGGAGCACAGTATTTTTGACAATGCCTGTCATTCCAGTCTTTTCTCCCTACAATTGTAAAGTAGGCAGGTGGCAGACAATACTGTTAAAAATAGCAGCGTAGTTACAAAAATAGCAATTTTCCTATACATTTCAAAAGCTGCAACACTTCAGTCAAGTATTATTTTGATGATCTATTTGCGTCTTTTTGGTCTGGTGCTGTCATCTATTTTTGGGATGAAGTTAATTTTATGTTTCTGTTCTCTTTCAGCTTGTGTCAGTCCCATCTCAGTTGCTCTCCTTTTATGAGAACTTTCAAAGCCATCAGTGGGACACAAAGTGGAAGACATCATTTGAATTTCAAAGGCCTGACAGAACACATTGCCTCTATCAGTGGAGCAAAGGTCCTCTTGACAAGAAAGTGCCTTCAAAATTAATCATCCACGCTGAGAGTCCTCCTGGATGCTGCTTCCTCTGCCAGTGAGGCGAACAGCCAAAGAGGTTTTTGGAGAGAACAGGAAGCCATATTCAGACTTGATTTAAAAAAAAAAAAAAAAAGTAAAACCCCCCCCCCTTTGATATTAAAAAAAAAAAATAATATTTTTTTTTTTGTC